>MCJB01049030.1:0-25918 GCA_002018475.1 Nicotiana obtusifolia
ATTTTAGACATAGGGTATTCACTCCATAGTCGTTTTTCCAACATAGGAAACCCACTCCCTAGTTTATTTCATTTTACACATAAGGTCTCCCCCTACATAGTCACTTCTCCAACATAGGGTCCCACTCCCTAGTTTATTTCATTTTAGACATAGGGTCTCCACCCCCTAAATAATGATATTTTAGACATGGGTTCTCTTCTCCCTACTCTCTTTTCCAGCATATGGTTTACACTTCCATTGATGATATTTTAGACACAGTGTCTTCAATCCCTAGTCGTTTTCCCAACATTGGTCTCCACTCCCTAGTTGATTTTATTTTAGACATAGGGTCTTTACTCCATAGTCGCTTTCCAACAGAGGGTCTCTACTCCCTAGTTGATTATATTTTAGAAGCAGGGTCTCCACTCCCTAGTCTCTTTTCCTACATAAGGTCTCCACTCCCTAGTTTATGTTATTTTAGACATAGGGTCTTCACTCCCTAGTCGTTTTTCCAACTTAGGGTCTCAACTCTCTAGTTGATTTTATTTTAGACATAGGGTCTCCATTCCCGAGTCGCATTTCCAAGATAGGGTCTACACTCCCTAGTTGATTTTATTTTAGATATACGGTCTCCACTCTCTTGTCTCTTTTCCAACATAGGGTCTCCATTCCATAGTTGGTGATATTTTAGACGTAGGGTCTCCACTCCCTAGTCGCTTTTCCCGTATTGGGTCCCCACTCACTTGTTGATTTTATTTTAGACATTGGGTCCCCACTCCCTACTCTCTTTTGAAACATTGGGTCCCACTCACTAGTTGATTTTACTTTAGACATATGGTCTTCATTCCCAAGTCGCTTTTCCATCATAAGGTCTCTACTCCCTAGTTGATGATATTTTAGACATAGGGTATCCACACTCTAGTCTCTTTTCTAATATAGGGTCTCTACTCCCTAGTTGATATTATTTTAGGCATAGGTTCTCAACTCCCTCGTCTCTTTTCCAACATAGGGTCTCTACTCTCTAGTTGATTTTATTTTAGACATAGGGTCTCCACTTCCTAGTCGCTTTTCCAACATAGGGTCTCCACTCCCTAGTTGATAATATTTTAGACATAGGGTATTCACTCCATAGTCGCTTTCCAACAGAGAGTCTCTACTCCCTAGTTGATTATATTTTAGAAGTAGGGTTCCCACCCCCTAGTCTCTTTTCCAACATAAGGTCTCCACTCCCTAGTTTATGATATTTTAGACATACGGTCTTCACTTCCTAGTCGTTTTTCCAAGAAAGGATCCCAACTCCCTAGTTGATCTTATTTTATACATAGGGTCTCCATTCCCGAGACGCTTTTCCATCATAAGGTCTCTACTCCCTAGTTGATGATATATTAGACATAGGGTCTCCACTCCCGAGTCGCTTTTCCAACATAGGGTCACCACTCCCCAGTTGATTTTATTTTAGACATAGGGTCTGCACTGCCTAGTCTCTTTTCAAACATAGGGTCTCCATACCCTAGTTAATTTTATTTAAGACATAGGGTCTCCACTCAGGAGTCGCTTTTCCAGCATTGGGTCTCCACTCCCTAATTGATTTTATTTTAGACATAGGGTCTCCACTCCCTAATTGATTTTATTTTAGACATAGGGTCTCCACTCCCTAATTGATTGTATTTTAGACATAGGGTCTCCACTCCCTAGACTCTTTTCCAACATAGGGTTTCCATTCCATAATTGATTTTATTTTAGACATTCGGTCTCCATTCCGTAGTCTCTTTTCCATTATAGGGTCTCCATTTCTTAGTTGATGATATTTTAGACGTAGGGTCTCCACTCCCTAGTCGTTTTTCCAACATAGGGTCCCCACTCCCTTGTTTATTTCATTTTAGACATAGGGTCTCCACTACCTAGTGACTTTTCCAACATAGTGTCCCACTCCCTAGTTTATTTAATTTTAGACTTAGGGTCTCCACTCCTTAGTTGATGATATTTTAGACATAGGGTCTCCATTCCCTAGTCTCTTTTCCAACATGGGTTCTCCACTCCCTAGTTGATTTTATTTTAGATATAGTATCTTCACTCCCTAGTCGCTTTTCCGACATACGGTCCCAACTCCCTTGTTAATTTTATTTTAGAGATAGGGTCTCCAATCCCGAGTCGCTTTTGCATCATAGGGTCTCCACTCCCAAGTTGATTTTATTTTAGATATTCGGTCTCCACACCGTAGTCTCTTTTCCAACATAGGGTCTCCATTCCTTAGTTGATGATATTTTAGACGTAGGGTCTCCACTCCCTCGTTGCTTTTCCAACATTGGGTCCACACACACTAGTTGATTTTATTTAGGCATTGGGTCGCCAATCCCTACTCTCTTTTTCAACATTGGGTCGCACTCACTAGTTGATTTTACTTTAGACATAGGGACTTCACTCCCAGGTCGCTTTTCCATCATAAGGTCTCTACTCCCTAGTTCATGATATTTTAGACATAGGGTCTCCACTCCCGAGTCGCTTTTCTAACATAGGGTCTCCGCTCCCTAGTTGATTTTATTTTAGAGATAGGGTCTCGACTGCCTAGTCTCTTTTCCAACATAGGTTCTCCATTCCGTAGTATATTTTATTTAAGACATAGAGTCTCTACTCCCGAGTTGCTTTTCCGGCATAGGGTCTCCACTCCCTAATTGATTTTATTTTAGACATAGGGTCTCCACTCCCTAGTCTCTTTTCCAACATAGGGTCTCCATTCCCTAGTTGATTTTGTTCAGACATTCGGTCACCATTCCCTAGTCTCTTTTCTTATATAGGGTCTCCATTCCTTAGTTGATGATATTTTAGACGTAGGGTCTCCACTCACTAGTCGTTTTTCCAACATAGGAAACCCACTCCCTAGTTTATTTCATTTTACACATAAGGTCTCCCCCTACATAGTCTCTTCTCCAACATAGGGTCCCACTCCCTAGTTTATTTCATTTTAGACATAGGGTCTCCACCCCCTAAATAATGATATTTTAGACATAGGGTCTCTTCTCCCTACTCTCTTTTCCAACATATGGTTTACACTTCCATTGATGATATTTTAGACACAGTGTCTTCAATCCCTAGTCGTTTTCCCAACATTGGTCTTCACTCCCTAGTTGATTTTATTTTAGATATAGTGTCTTTACTCCCTAGTCGCTTTTCCGACATAGGGTCCCAACTCCCTAATTGATTTTATTTTAGACATAGGGTCTCCGCTTCGTAGTCGCTTTTCCAACATAGGGTCTCTACTCCCTAGTTAATTTTATTTTAGACATAAAGTCTGCACTCCCTAGTCTCTTTTCCAACTTGGGTTCTCCATTCCTTAGTTAATGATATTTTAGACGTAGGGTCTCCACTCCCTAGTCGCTATTCCAACATAGGGTCTGTACTCCCTAGTTAATTTTATTTTAGACATAAGGTCTCCACTCTCTTGTCTCTTTTCCAACATAGGGTCTCCATTCCATAGTTGGTGATATTTTAGACGTAGGGTCTCCACTCCCTAGTCGCTTTTCCCGTATTGGGTCCCCACTCACTTGTTGATTTTATTTTAGACATTGGGTCCCCACTCCCTACTCTCTTTTGAAACATTGGGTCCCACTCACTAGTTGATTTTACTTTAGACATATGGTCTTCATTCCCAAGTCGCTTTTCCATCATAAGGTCTCTACTCCCTAGTTGATTTTATTTTAGACATAGGGTCTCCACTCCTGAGTCGCTTTTCCAACATAGGGTCACCACTCCCTAGTTGATTTTATTTTAGACATAGGGTCCCCACTGCCTATTCTCTTTTCAAACATAGGGTCTCCACTCCCTAGTTGATTTTATTTATGACATAGGGTCTCCACTCTCGAGTCGCTTTTCCATCATAGGGTCTCCACTCCCTAATTGATTGTATTTTAGACACAGGGTCTCCACTCCCTAGACTCTTTTCCAACATAGGGTCTCCATTTCTTAGTTGATGATATTTTAGACGTAGGGCCTCCACTCCCTAGTCGTTTTTCCAACATAGGGTCCCTACTCCCTTGTTTATTTCATTTTAGAAATAGGGTCTCCACTACCTAGTAACTTTTCCAACATAGTGTCCCACTCCCTTGTTTATTTCATTTTAGACTTAGGGTCTCCACTCCTTAGTTGATGATATTTTAGACATAGGGTCTCCATTCGCTAGTCTCTTTTCCAACATATGGTCTACACTTCCATTGATGATATTTTAGACATAGTGTCTCCAATCCCTAGTCGCTTTTCCAACATGGGGTCTTCACTCCCTAGTTGATTTTATTTTAGACATAGTATCTTCACTCCCTAGTCGCTTTTTTGACATACGGTCCCAACTCCCTAGCTAATTTTATTTTAGAGATAGGGTCTCCAATCCCGAGTCGCTTTTGCATCATAGGGTCTCCACTCCCAAGTTGATTTTCTATTAGATATTCGGTCTCTACACCCTAGTCTCTTTTCCAACATAGGGTCTCCATTCCTTAGTCGATGATATTTTAGACGTAGGGTCTCCACTCCCTCGTCGCTTTTCCAACATAGGGTCCCCACTCCCTTGTGTATTTCATTTTAGAATAGGGTCTCCACTACCTAGTAACTTTTCCAACATAGTGTCCCACTCCCTAGTTTATTTCATTTTAGACTTAGGGTCTCCACTCCTTAGTTGATGATATTTTAGACATAGGGTCTCCATTCCCTAGTCTCTTTTCCAATATAGGGTCTCCATTCCTTAGTTGGTGATATTTTAGACGTAAGGTCTCCACTACCAAGTCGCTTTTACCGTATTGGGTCCCCACTCACTAGTTGATTTTACTTTAGACATTGGGTCTTGATTCCCAAGTCGCTTTTCCATCATAAGGTCTCTACTCCATAGTTGATGATATTTTAGACATAGGGTCTCCACTGCCCATTCTCTTTTTAAACATAGGGTCTCCACTCCCTAGTTGATTGTATTTAAGATATAGGGTCTCCACTGCCGAGTAGCTTTTCCAGCATAGGGTCTCCACTCCCTAATTGATTGTATTTTAGACAAAGGGTCTCCACTCCCTAGACTCTTTTCCAACATAGGGTCTCCATTTCTTAGTTGATGATATTTTAGACGTAGGGCCTCCACTCCCTAGTCGTTTTTCCAACATAGGGTCCCTACTCCCTTGTTTATTTCATTTTAGACATAGGGTCTCCACTACCTAGTAACTTTTCCAACATAGTGTCCCACTCCCTAGTTTATTTCATTTTAGACTTAGGGTCTCCACTCCTTAGTTGATGATATTTTAGACATAGGGTCTCCATTCCCTAGTCTCTTTTCCAACATATGGTCTACACTTCCATTAATGATATTTTAGACATTCGGTCTCCATTCCCTAGTCTCTTTTCCATTATAGGGTCTCCATTTCTTAGTTGATGATATTTTAGACGTAGGGCCTCCACTCCCTAGTTGTTTTTCCAACATAGGGTACCCACTCCCTTGTTTATTTCATTTTAAACATAGGGTCTCCACTACCTAGTAACTTTTCCAACATAGTGTCCCACTCCCTAGTTTATTTCATTTTAGACTTAGGGTCTCCACTCCTTAGTTGATGATATTTTAGACATAGGGTCTGCATTCTCTAGTCTCTTTTCCAACATATGGTCTACACTTCCATTGATGATATTTTAGACATAGTGTCTCCAATCCCTAGTCGCTTTTCCAACATGGGGTCTCCACTCCCTAGTTATTTTATTTTTGACATAGTATCTTCACTCCCTAGTCGCTTTTTCGACATACGGTCCTAACTCCCTAGTTAATTTTATTTTAGACATAGGGTCTCCAATCCCGAGTCACTTTTGCATCATAGGGTCCCCACTCCCAAGTTGATTTTATAGTAGATATTCGGTCTCCACACCCTAGTCTCTTTTCCAACATAGGGTCTCCATTTCTTAGTTGATGATATTTTAGACGTAGGGCCTCCACTCCCTAGTCGTTTTTCAAACATAGGGTCCCCACTCCCTTATTTATTTCATTTTAGACATAGGGTCTCCGCTACCTAGTAACTTTTCCAACATAGTGTCCCACTCCCTAGTTTATTTCATTTTAGACTTAGGGTCTCCACTCCTTAGTTGATGATATTTTAGACATAGGGTCTTCACTCCCTAGTCGTTTTTCCAACATAGGGTCTCAACTCCCTAGTTGATTTTATTTTAGACATAGGGTCTCCATTCCCGAGTCGCTTTTCCAAGATAGGGTCTCCACCCCCTAGTTAATTTTATTTTAGATATTTGGTCTCCACTCCCTAGTCTCTTTTCAGATATAGGGTCTCCATTCATTAGTTGATGATATTTTAGACGTAGGGTCTCCACTCTCTAGTCGCTTTTCCAACATAGGGTACCCACTCCCTAGTTTATTTCATTTTAGACATAGGGTCTCCACTACCTAGTCACTTTTCCATCATAGGGTCCCACTCCCTAGTTTATTTCATTTTAGACATAGGGTCTCCACTTCCTAGTTGATGATATTTTAGACATAGGGTCTCCACTCCCTAGTCTCTTTTCCAACATAGGTTCTCCACTCCCTAGTTGATTTTATTTAATACATAGGGTCTCCACTCCCGACTTGCTTTTCCAGCATAGGGTCTCCACTCCCTAATTGATTTTATTTTAGACATAGGGTCTCCACTCCCTAGTCTCTTTTCTAACATAGGGTCTCTATTCCCTTGTTGATTTTGTTTTAGACATTCAGTTTCCATTCCCTAGTCTCTTTTCCAATATAGGGTCTCCATTCCTTAGTTGATGATATTTTAGACGTAGGGTCTCCACTCCCTAGTCGTTTTTCCAACATAGGGTCCTCACTCCCTAGTTTATTTCATTTTAGACATAGAGTCTCCACTACCTAGTCACTTTTCCAACATAGTGTCCAACTTTCTAGTTTATTTCATTTTAGTCGCTTTTCCAACATAGGGTCCTCATTCCCTAGTTTATTTCATTTTAGACATAAGGTCTCCACTACCTAGTCATTTTTTCAACATAAGGTCCCACTCCCTAGTTTATTTAATTTTAGATATAGGGTCTCCACTCCCTAGTTGATGATATTTTAAACATAGGGTCTCCATCTAGCCGCTTTTCAAACATAGGGCCTCTACTCCCTAGTTGATGATATTTTAGACATAGGGTATCCACTCTCTAGTCCCTTTTCTAATATAGGGTCTTTACTCCGTAGTTGCTATTCTTTTAGACATAGGTTCTCAATTCCCTCGTCTCTTTTCCAACATAGCGTCTCTACTCTCTAGTTGATTTTATTTTAGACATAGGGTCTGCACTTCCTAGTCGCTTTTCCAACATAGGGTCTCCATCCCTAGTTGATAATATTTTAGACATAGGGTATTCACTCCATAGTCGTTTTCCAACAGGGAGTCTCTACTCCCTAGTTGATTACATTTTAGAAGTAGGGTCTCCACCCCGTAGTCGTTTTTCCAACATAAGGTCTCCACTCCTTAGTTTATGATATTTTAGACATACGGTCTTCACTCCCTAGTCGATGATATTTTAGACATAGGGTCTCCACTCCCGAGTCGCTTTTCCAACATAGGGTCACCACTCCCTAGTTTATTTTATTTTAGACATAGAGTCTGCACTGCCTAGTCTCTTTTCAAACATAGGGTCTCCATACCCCAGTTGATTTTATTTAAGACATAGGGTCTCCACTCCGGAGTCGCTTTTCCTGCATTGGGTCTCCACTCCCTAATTGATTTTATTTTAGACATAGGGTCTCCACTCCCTAATTGTTTTTATTTTAGACATAGGGTCTCCACTCCGTAGTCTCTTTTCCAACATAGGATCTCCACTTCCTAGTTGATAATATTTTAGACATAGGGTATTTACTCCATAGTCGCTTTCCAACAGCGGGTCTCTACTCCCTAGTTGATTATATTTTAGAAGTAGGGTCTCCACTCCCTACTCTCTTTTCCAACATAAGGTCTCCACTCCCTAGTTTATGTTATTTTAGACATAGGGTATTCACTCCCTAGTCGTTTTTCCAACATAGGGTCTCCACTCCCTAGTTGATTTTATTTTAGACATAGGGTCTCAATTCCCGAGTCGCTTTTCCAAGATAGGGTCTCCACTCCCTAGTTGATTTTATTTTAGATATTCGGTCTCCACTCCCTAGTCTCTTTTCCAATATGGGGTCTCCATTCATTAGTTGATCATATTTTAGACGTAGGGTCTCCACTCCCTAGTCGCTTTTCCAACATAGGGTAACCACTCCCTAGTTTATTTCATTTTAGACATAGGGTCTCCACTACCTAGTCACTTTTCCATCATAGGGTCCCACTCCCTAGTTTATTTCATTTTAGACATAGGGTCTCCACTCCTAGTTGATGTTATTTTAGGCAGAGGGTCTCCACTCCCTAGTCTCTGTTCCAACATATGGTCTATACTTCCATTGATGATATTTTAGACACAGTGTCTCCATTCCCTAGTCACTTTTCCAACATGAGTCTCCATTCCCTAGTTGATTTTAGTTTAGATTTAGTGTCTTCACTCCCTAGTCGCTTTTCTAACATAGGGTCCCAACTCCCTAGTTGATTTTATTTTAGACATAGGGTCTCCACTTCCTAGTCGCTTTTCCAACATAGGGTCTCCATTCCTTAGTTGGTGATGTTTTAGACGTAGGGTCTCCACTCCCTAGTCCCTTTCCAACATTGGGTCCCCACTCACTAGTTGATTTTATTTTAGACATTGGGTCCCCACTCCCTACTCTTTTTTAAACATTGGGTCCCTTTCACTAGTTGATTTTACTTTAGACATAGGGTCTTCATTCTCAACTCGCTTTTCCATTATAAGGTCTCTACTCCCTAGTTGATGATATTCCAGACATAGGGTCTCCACTCTCGAGTCGATTGTTTAACATAGGGTCACCACTCCTTAGTTGATTTTATTTTAGACATAGGATCTGCACTACCAAGTCTCTCTTCAAACATAGGGCCTCTACTTCCTAGTTGATTTTATTTTAGACATAGAGTCTCCACTCCCGAGTCGCTTTTCCAGCATCGGTTCTCCACTCCCTAATTGATTTTATTTTAGACATAGGGTCTCCACTCCCTAGTCTCTTTTCCAGCATAGGATTCCATTCCCTAGTTGATTTTATTTTAGACATTCGGTCTCCATTCCCAAGTCTGTTTCCCAATATAGGGTCTCCATTCCTTAGTTGATGACACTTTGGACGTAGGGTCTCCACTCCCTAGTCGTTTTTCCAAATAGGGTCCGCACTCCCTAGTTTATTTCATTTTAGACATAGGGTCTCCACTACCTAGTCACTTTTCCAACAGAGTGTCCCACTCCCTAGTTTATTTTATTTTAGACATAGGGTCTCCACTCCCTAGTTGATGATATTTTAGACATAGGGTCTCCACTCCCTAGTCTCTTCTCCAACATGTGGCTACACTTCCATTGATGATATTTTAGACATAATGTCTCTAATCCCTAGTCGCTTTTCCAACATGGGGTCTCCACTCCCAAGTTGATTTTATTTTAGATATAGTATCTTCACTCCCTAGTCGCTTTTCCGACATAGGGTCCCAACTCCCTAGTTGATTTTATTTTAGACATAGGATCTCCATTCCCGAGTTGCTTTTCCAAGATAGGGTCTCCACTCCCTAGTTGATTTTATTTTAGACATTCGGTCTCCACTCCCTAGTCTCTTTTCAGATATAGGGTCTCCATTCATTAGTTGATGATATTTTAGATGTAGGGTCTCCATTCCCTAGTCGCTTTTCCAACATAGGGTACCCACTCCCTAGTTTATTTCATTTTAGACATAGGGTCTCCACTACATAGTCACTTTTCCATCATAGGGTCCCACTCCCTAGTTTATTTCATTTTAGACATAGGGTCTCCACTCCCTAGTCTCTGTTCCAACATATGGTCTATACTTCCATTGATAATATTTTAGACACAGTGTCTCCAATCCCAAGTCTCTATTCCAACATGGGTCTCCACTCCCTAGTTGATTTTATTTTAGATATAGTGTCTTCACTCCCTAGTCGCTTTGCCGACATTGGGTCCCAACTCCCTAGTTGATTTTATTTTAGACATAGGGTCTCCACTTCCTAGTCGCTTTTCCAACATAGGGTCTCTACTCCATAGTTAATTTTATTTTATACATAAGGTCTCCACTCCCTAGTCTCTCTTCCAACCTGGGTTCTCCATTCCTTAGTTAATGATATTTTAGATAGGGTCTCCACTCCCTAGTCGTTTTTCCAACATAGGGTCTGTACTCCCTAGTTAATTTTATTTTAGACATAAGGTCTCCACTCTCTTGTCTCTTTTCCAACATAGGGCCTCCATTCCTTAGTTGGTGATATTTTAGACGTAGGGTCTCCACTCCCTAGTCGCTTTTCCCGTATTGGGTCACCACTCACTTGTTGATTTTATTTTAGACATTGGGTCCCCACTCCCTACTCTCTTTTGCAACATTGGGTCCCACTCACTAATTGATTTTACTTTTGACATAGGGTTTTCACTCCCACGTCGCTTTTCCATCATAAGGTCTCTACTCCATAGTTGATGATATTTTAGACATAGGGTCTCCACTCCTGAGTCGCTTTTCCAACATAGGGTCACCACTCCCTAGTTGATTTTATTTTAGACATAGGGTCTCCACTGCCTATTCTCTTTTCAAACATAGGGTCTCCACTCCCTAGTTGATTGTATTTATGACATAGGGTCTCCACTCCCTACTCTCTTTTCCAACATAGGATCTCCACTCCCTAGTTGATGATATTTTAGACATAGGGTCTCCACTCCCTAGTCAATTTTATAACATAGGGTCCCCACTTCCTAGTTTATTTCGTTTTAGACATAGGGTCTCCACTACCTAGTCACTTTTCCAACATCGGGTCCCCACTCCCTAGTTGATTTTATTTTAGACATTTGGTCTCCACTCCCTAGTTGATAATATTTTAGACATAGGGTAATCACTCCATAGTCACTTTTCCAACATAGGGTCTCTACTCCCTAGTTGATTATGTTTTTGAAGTAGGGTCTCCACTCCCTAGTCTCTTTGCAACATAAGGTCTCCACTCCCTAGTCTCTTTGCAACATAAGGTCTCCACTCCCTAGTATATGATATTTTAGACATAAGGACTTCACTCCCTAGTCGCTTATCTAACATAGGATCCCAACTCCCTATTTGTGTTTTTTTTAGACATAGGGTCTCCAGTCCCGCGTCGCTTTTCCAGCATAGGGTCTCCACTCCCTAGTTGATTTTATTTTTGACATTCGTTATCCACTCCTGAATCTCTTTTCCAACATAGGGTCTCAATTTCTTAGTTGTTCTTATTTTAGATGTAGGTTCTCGACTCCCTAGTTGCTTTTCCAACATATGGTCCCCACTGCCTAGTTGATTTTATTTTAGACATAGGGTCTCCACTCCTGAGTCTCTTTTCCAACATTGGGACCGCACTCACTAGTTGATTTTATTTTAGAGATAGGGCATCCACTCCCTACTCTCTTTTCCAACATAGGGTCTCCACACCCTAGTTGATGATATTTTAGACAAAGGGTCTTCACACCCTATACGCTTTTCCAACTTAGGGTGTCTACTCCCTAGTTAATGATATTTTAGAAATAGGGTCTGCACTCACTAGTAATGGTATTTTAGACATAGGGTCTGCACCCACTAGGGTCTCCACTCACTACTCTCTTTTCTAACATTGGGTCCCACTCACTAGTTGACTTTACTTTAGACATAGGGTCTTCAGTCCCAAGTCGCTTTTCCAATATAAGGTTTTTACTGCCTAGTTGATGATATTTTAGGCATAGGGTATCCACTTCCAAGTCGCTTTTCCAACATAGGGTCTCCATTCCCTTGTTGATTTTATTTTAGACATTGGCTCTCCACTACCTAGTCTCTTTTCCAACATAGGGTCTGTACTCCTTAGTTTATTTTATTTTAGACATAGGGTCTCCAATCCCGATTCGCATTTCCAGCATAGGGTCTCTACTCCCTAACTGATTTTAATTTAGACATAGGGTCTCTATTTCCTAGTCTCTTTTCCAACATGAGGTATCCACTACCTAGTTGATGATATTTTAGACATAGTGTCTCCTCTCCCGAGTCTCTTTTCCAACATTGCGTCCCCACTCACTAGTTGATTTTGTTTTAGACATAGGGTCTCCACTTCCTACTCTCTTTTCCAACAGAGGATCTCCACTCCCTAGTTGATGATATTTTAGACATAGGGTCTCCACTCCCTAGTCGATTTTAAAACATAGGGTCCCCACTTCCTAGTTTATTTCGTTTTAGACATAGGGTCTCCACTACCTAGTCACTTTTCCAACATCGAGTCCCCACTCCCTAGTTGATTTTATTTTAGACATTTGGTCTCCACTCCCTAGTTGATAATATTTTAGACATAGAGTAATCACTCCATAGTCGCTTTTCCAACATAGGGTCTCTACTCCCTAATTGATTATAATTTAGAAGTAGGGTCTCCACTCCCTAGTCTCTTTACAACATAAGGTCTCCACTCCCCAGTATATGATATTTTAGACATAGGGACTTCACTCCCTAGTCGCTTTTCTAACATAGGGTCCCAACTCCTTATTTGTTATTATTTTAGAGATAGGGTCTCCCGTCCCGTGTCGCTTTTCCAGCATAAGGTCTCCACTCCCTAGTTGATTTTATTTTTGACATTCGTTATCCACTCCTGAATCTCTTTTCCAACATATGGACTCAATTTTTTAGTTGTTGATATTTTAGACGTAGGTTCTCGACTCCCTAGTCGTTTTTCCAACATATGGTCCCCACTGCCTAGTTGATTTTATTTTAGACATAGGGTCTCCACTCCCGAGTCTCTTTTCCAACATTGGGACCCCACTCACTAGTTGATTTTATTTTAGATATAGGGCCTCTACTCCCTACTCTCTTTTCCAACATAGGGTCTCCACACCCTAGTTGCTGATATTTTAGACAAAGGGTCTTCACACCCTATACGTTTTTCCAACTTAGGGTGTCTACTCCCTAGTTAATGATATTTTAGAAATAGGGTCTCCACTCACTAGTAATGATATTTTAGACATAGGGTCTCCACTTCTTAGTCGCATTTCAAACATAGGGTCCCCACTACCTAGTTTATTTCATTTTAGACATAGGGTCACCACTACCTAGTCACTTTTCAAACATCGGGTCCTCACTCCCTTGTTGATTTTATTTTTGACCAAGGGTCTCCACTCCTAGTCTCTCAGACATAGGGTCTCCACTCCCTAGTTGATGATATTTTAGACATAGGGTCTCCAATCCCGATTCGCATTTCCAGCATAGGGTCTCTACTCCCTAATTGATTTTAATTTAGACATAGGGTCTCCATTCCCAAGTCTCTTTTCCAACATAGGGTCTCCATTCCATAGTTGATTATATTTTAAACGTAGGGTCTCTACACCCTGGTCGCTTTTCCAATATTGGGTCCTCACTATCTAGTTGATTTTATTTTAGACATAGGGTCTCCACTCAC
The DNA here is from genome assembly GCA_002018475.1 of Nicotiana obtusifolia. Classification (NCBI taxonomy): domain Eukaryota; kingdom Viridiplantae; phylum Streptophyta; class Magnoliopsida; order Solanales; family Solanaceae; genus Nicotiana; species Nicotiana obtusifolia. Next base: position 13,467 of record MCJB01049030.1, read on the forward strand.
TACTCTCTTTTCTAACATTGGGTCCCACTCACTAGATGACTTTACTTTAGAAATAGGGTCTTCAGTCCCAAGTCGCTTTTCCAATATAAGGTTTCTACTGCCTAGTTGATGATATTTTAGGCATAGGGTATCCACTTCCAAGTCGCTTTTCCAACATAAGGTCTCCATTCCCTAGTTGATTTTATTTTAGACAATGGCTCTCCACTACCTAGTCTCTTTTCCAACATAGGGTCTGTACTCCCTAGTTTATTTTATTTTAGACATAGGGTCTCCACACCCGAGTCTCTTTTCCAACATTGGGACCCCACTCACTAGTTGATTTTATTTTAGAGATAGGGCCTCCACTCCCTACTCTCTTTTCCAACATAGGATCTCCACTCCCTAGTTGATGATATTTTAGACATAGGGTCTCCACTCCCTAGTCTCTTTACAACACAAGGTCTCCACTCCCTAGTATATGATATTCTAGACATAAGGACTTCTCTCCCTAGTCGCTTATCTAACATAGGATCCTAACTCCCTATTTGTTTTTATTTTTGACATAGGGTCTCCAGTCCCGAGTCGCTTTTCCAGCATAGGGTCTCCACTCCCTAGTTGATTTTATTTTTGACATTCGTTATCCACTCCTGAATCTCTTTTCCAACATAGGTTCTCAATTTCTTAGTTGTTGATATTTTAGACGAAGGTTCTCGACTCCCTAGTCGTTTTTCCAACATATGGTCCCCACTGCCTAGTTTATTTTATTTTAGACATAGGGTCTCCACACCCGAGTCTCTTTTCCAACATTGGGACCCCACTCACTAGTTGATTTTATTTTAGAGATAGGGCCTCCACTCCCTACTCTCTTTTCCAACATAGGGTCTCCACACCTTAGTTGATGATATTTTAGACATAGGGTCTTCACACCCTATACGCTTTTCCAATTTAGTGTGTCTACTCCCTAGTTATTGATATTTTAGAAATAGGGTCTCCACTCACTAGTTGATGATATTTTAGACATAGGGTCTCCACTCCTTAGTCGCATTTCAAACATAGGGTCCCCACTCCCTAGTTTATTTCATTTTAGACATAGGGTCTCCACTATCTAGTCACTTTTCCAAAATAGGGTCCCCACTCCATAGTTTATTTCATTTTAGACATAGGGTCACCACTACCTAGTCACTTTTCAAACATCGGGTCCCCACTCCCTTGTTGATTTTATTTTTGACCAAGGGTCTCCACTCCCTAGTCTCTTTTCAGACATAGGGTCTCCACTCCCTAGTTGATGATATTTTAGACATAGGGACTTCACTCCCTAGTCGCTTTTCCTACATAGGGTCCCAACACCCTTGTTGATTTTATTTTAGACATACAGTCTCCATTTCCGAGATGCTTTCCCATCATAGGGTCTCCACTCCCTACTCTCTTTTCCAACATACGGTCTCCATTCCATAGTTAATGATATTTTAGACGAAGGGTCTCCACACCCTAGTCGCTTTTCCAATATTGGGTCCCTACTCACTAGTTGATTTTATTTTAGACATAGGGTCTCCACTCACTGCTCTATTTTCTAACATTGGGTCCCACTCACCAGTTGACTTTACTTTAGACATAGGTCTTTAGTCCCAAGTCGCTTTTCCAATATAAGGTTTCTACAGCCTAGTTGATGATATTTTAGGCATAGGGTATCCACTCCCAAGTCGCTTTTCCAACATAGAGTCTCCATTCCCGAGTTGATTTTATTTTATACATTGGGTCTCCACTACCTAGTCTCTTTTCCAACATAGGGTCTGTACTCCTTAGTTTACTTTATTTTAGACATAGGGTCTCCAATCCCGATTCACATTTCCAGCATATGGTCTCTACTCCCTAATTGATTTTAATTTAGACATAGGGTTTCCATTTCCTAGTCTCTTTTCCAACATAAGGTCTCCACTCCCTAGTTGATGATATTTTAGACATAGTGTCTCCACTCCCGAGTCTCTTTTCCAACATTGCGTCCCCACTCACTAGGTTATTTTATTTTAGCAATAGGGTCTCCACTCCCTACTCTCTTTTCCAACATAGGATCTCCACTCCCTAGTTGATGATATTTTAGACATAGGGTCTCCACTCCCTAGTCGATTTTAAAACATAGGGTCCCCACTTCCTAGTTTATTTCGTTTTAGACATAGGGTCTCCACTACCTAGTCACTTTTCCAACATCAGGTCCCCACTCCCTAGTTGATTTTATTTTAGACATTCGGTCTCCACTCCCTAGTTGATAATATTTTAGACATAGGGTAATTACTCCATAGTCGCTTTTCCAACATAGAGTCTCTACTCCCTAATTGATAATATTTTAGAAGTAGGGTCTCCACTCCCTAGTCTCTTTACAACATAAGGTCTCCACTCCCTAGTATATGATATTTTAGACATTGGGACTTCACTCCCTAGTCGCTTTTACAACATAGGGTCCCAACTCCCTATTTGTTTTTATTTTAGACATAGGGTCTCCAGTCCCGTGTCGCTTTTCCAGCATAAGGTCTCCACTCCCTAGTTGATTTTATTTTTGATATTTGTTATCCACTCCTGAATCTCTATTCCAACATAGGGTCTCAATTCCTTAGTTTGTTGATATTTTAGACGTAGGTTCTCCACTCCCTAGTCGCTTTTCCAACGTATGGTCCCCACTGCTTAGTTGATTTTATTTTAGACATGGGGTCTCCACTCCCGAGTCTCTTTTCCAACATTGGGACCCCACTCACTAGTTGATTTTATTTTAGAGATAGGGCCTCCACTCCCTACTCTCTTTTCCAACATAGGGTCTCCACACCCTAGTTGATGATATTTTAGACAAAGGGTCTTCACACCCTATACGCTTTTCCAACTTAGGGTGTCTACTCCCTAGTTAATGATATTTTAGAAATAGGGTCTCCACTCACTAGTAATGATATTTTGGACATAGGGTCTCCACTACCTAGTCACTTTTCCAAAATAGGGTCCCCACTCCCTAGTTTATTTCATTTTAGACAAAGGGTCACCACTACCTAGTCACTTTTCAAATATCGGGTCCCCACTCCCTTGTTGATTTTATTTTTGACCAAGGGTCTCCACTCCCTAGTCTCTTTTCAGACATAGGGTCTCCACTCCCTAGTTGATCATATTTTAGACATAGGGTCTCCACTTCCTAGTCGCTTTTCCAACATAGGGTCTCTACTTCCTAATTGATGTTATTTTAGTCATAGGGTATCCACTCCCTAGTTCCTTTTGCAATATAGGGTCTCTACTCCCTAGTTGCTATTATTTTAGACATAGGGTCTCCAGTCCCGAGTCGCTTTTCCATCATAGGGTCTCCACTACCTAGTTGATTTTATTTTTGACATTCCCTCCACTCCTTAGTCTCTTTTCTAACATAGGGTCTCCATTACTTGATTGATTATATTTTAGACTTAGGGTCTCCACTCCCTAGTCTCTTTTCCAACATTTGGTTCCCACTCCCTAGTTGATTTTATTTTAGAGATAGGGTCGCCACTCCCTTGTCTCTTTTCAAACATATAGTCTACACTTCCATGGATTTTATTCTAGACATAGTGTCTGGAATCCCTAGTCTCTTCTCGAACATAGGGTTTTTACTCCCTAGTTTATTTTAATTTTAACATAGGGTCAACACTCGCTAGTCGCTTTTCAATCATAGGGTCTCCATTCCCTAGTTGATAACATTTTAGACATAGGTTATTCACTCCATAGTCGCTTTTCCAACATAGGGTATCTACTCCCTAGTTGATTATAATTTAGAAGTATGGTCTCCACTCTCTAGTCTCTTTTCCGACATAAGGTCTGCACTCCCTAGTTTATGATATTTTAGACATAGGGTCTTCACTCCCTAGTCGCTTTTCCAACATAGGGTCTCAGCTCCCTAGTTGGTTTTATTTGAGACATACGGTCTCCATTCCCGAGTCGCTTTTCCAACATAGGGGCTCCACTCCCTAGTCTCTTTTCAAATATAGAGTCTCCATTCCTTAGTTGATGATATTTTAGACGTAGGGTCTCCACTGCCTAGTAGTTTTTCCAACATAGGATCCTTCCCACTCCCTAGTTGATTTTATTTTAGCCATGGTGTCTTCACTCCCTAGTCGCTTTTCCAACATAACGTCCCAACATCTTAGTTTATTTTATTTTAGACATAGGGTCTTCATTGCCGAGTTGCTTTTCCATCATAGGGTCTTCACTCTCTAGTCTCTTTTCCAACATAGGGTCTCTATTCCATAGTTGATGATATTTTAGACGTAGGTTCTCTACTCCCTAGTCGCTTTCACAACATTGGGTCCCCACTCACTAGTTGATTTTATTTTTAACATAGGGTCTCCACTCCCTACTCTCATTTCCAACATTGGGTCCCACTCACTAGTTAATTTTATTTTAGACATTCGGTATTCACACCCTGGTTGATAATATTTTAGACGTAGGGTATTCACTCCATGATCGCTTTTCTAGCATAGGGTCTCTACTCCCTAGTTGATTATATTTTAGAAATAGGTTCTCCTCTCCCTAGTCTCTTTTACAACATAAGGTCTCCACTCCCTCCTTTATGATATCTTAGACATAGGGTCTTCACTCCCTAGTCGCTTTTCCAACATAGGGTCCCAACTCCCTAGTTGATTTATTTTAGACATAGGGTCTTCGCTCCCGAGTCGCTTTTCCAGTATTGGGTGTCCACTCCCTAGTTGGTAATATTTTAGACATAGGGTATTCACTCCATAGTCGCTTTTCCAACATAGGGTCTCTACTCCCTAGTTGATTATATTTTTGAAGTAGGGTCTTCACTCCCTTGTCACTTTTCCAACACAGGGTCCCAACTCCCTAGTTGGTTTTATTTGGGACATAGGGTCCCTTTTCCGGAGTCGCTTTTCCAACATAGGGTCTCCACTCCCTAGGTGATTTTATATTAGACATTCTATCTCCACTCCCTAGTCTCTATTCCAACATGGAGTCTCCATTCCATAGTTGATAATATTTTAGACGTAGGATATCTAGTCCCTAGTCGCTTTTTAAACATTGGGTCTCCATTCCTTAGTTGATAATATTTTAGACGTAGGGTCTCCACTCCCTAGTCGCTTTACCAACATATGGTCTCTACTCCCTAGTCGCTTTTATAACATAGGGTCCCAACTCCCTATTTGTTTTTATTTTAGACATAGGGTCTCCACTCCCGAGTCTCTTTTCCAACATTGGGACCCCACTCACTAGTTGATTTTATTTTAGAGATAGGGCCTCCACTCCCTACTCTCTATTCCAACATAGGGTCTCAATTCCTTAGTTGTTGATATTTTAGACGTAGGTTCTCCACTCCCTAGTCGCTTTTCCAACATATGGTCCCCACTGCTTAGTTGATTTTATTTTAGACATAGGGTCTCCACTCCCGAGTCTCTTTTCCAACATTGGGACCCCACTCCCTTGTTGATTTTATTTTATAGATAGGGCCTCCACTCCCTACTCTCTTTTCCAACATAGGGTTTCCACACCCTAGTTGATGATATTTTAGACAAAGGGACTTCACATCCTATACGCTTTTCCAACTTAGGGTGTCTACTCCCTAGTTAATGATATTTTAGAAATAGGGTCTCCACTCACTAGTAATGATATTTTGGACATAGGGTCTCCACTACCTAGTCACTTTTCCAAAATAGGGTCCCCACTCCCTAGTTTATTTCATTTTAGACAAAGGGTCACCACTACCTAGTCACTTTTCAAATATCGGGTCCCCGCTCCCTTGTTGATTTTATTTTTGACCAAGGGTCTCCACTCCCTAGTCTCTTTTCAGACATAGGGTCTCCACTCCCTAGTTAATGATATTTTAGAAATAGGGTCTCCACTCACTAGTCGCTTTTCCAACATAGGGTCTCTACTTCCTAATTGATGTTATTTTATTCATAGGGTATCCACTCCCTAGTTCCTTTTGCAATATAGGGTCCCAACTCCCTATTTGTTTTTATTTTAGACATAGGGTCTCCAGTCCCGTGTCGCTTTTCCAGCATAAGGTCTCCACTCCCTAGTTGATTTTATTTTTGACATTCCCTCCACTCCTTAGTCTCTTTTCTAACATAGGGTCTCCATTCCTTGATTGATGATATTTTAGACGTAAGGTCTCCACTCCCTAATCTCTTTTCCAACATTTGGTTCCCACTCCCTAGTTGATTTTATTTTAGACATAGGGTCGCCACTCCCTTGTCTCTTTTCAAACATATGGTCTACACTTCCATGGATTTTATTCTAGACATAGTGTCTGGAATCCCTAGTCTCTTTTCGAACATAGGGTCCTTACTCCCTAGTTTATTTTATTTTTAACATAGGGTCAACACTCGCTAGTCGCTTTTCCATCATAGGGTCTCCATTCCCTAGTTGATAACATTTTAGACATAGGTTATTCACTCCATAGTCGCTTTTCCAACATAGGGTCTCTACTCCCTAGTTGATTATAATTTAGAAGTAGGGTCTCCACTCTCTACTCTCTTTTCCAACATAAGGTCTGCACTCCCTAGTTTATGATATTTTAGACATAGAGTCTTCACTCCCTAGTCGCTTTTCCAACATAGGGTCTCAGCTCCCTACTTGGTTTTATTTGAGACATAGGGTCTCCATTCCCGAGTCGTTTTTCCAACATAGGGGCTCCACTCCCTAGTCTCTTTTCAAATATAGGGTCTCCATTCCTTAGTTGATGATAATTTAGACGTAGGGTCTCCACTCCCTAGTCGTTTTTCCAACATAGGATCCTTCCCACTCCCTAGCTGATTTTATTTTAGCCATGGTGTCTTCACTCCCTAGTCGCTTTTCCAACATAGCGTCCCAACACCTTAGTTTATTTTATTTTAGACATAGGGTCTTCATTGCCGAGTTGCTTTTCCATCATAGGGTATTCACTCTCTAGTCTATTTTCCAACATAGGGTCTCCATTCCATAGTTGATGATATTTTAGACGTAGGTTCTCTACTCCCTAGTCGCTTTCAAAACATTGGGTCCCCACTCACTAGTTGATTTTATTTTTGACATAGGGTCTCCACTTCCTACTCTCATTTCCAACAATGGGTCCCACTCACTAGTTGATTTTATTTTAGACATTCGGTATTCACACCCTAGTTGATAATATTTTAGACGTAGGGTATTCACTCCATGATCGCTTTTCTAGCATAGGGTCTCTACTCCCTAGTTGATTATGTTTTAGAAATAGGGTCTCCACTCCCTAGTCTCTTTTACAACATAAGGTCTCCACTCCCTCGTTTATGATATCTTAGACATAGGGTCTTCACTCCCTAGTCGCTTTTCCAACATAGGGTCCCAACTCACTAGTTGATTTATTTTAGACATAGAGCCGCTTTTCCAGTATGGGGTGTCCACTCCGTAGTTGGTAATATTTTAGATATAGGGTATTCACTCCATAGTCGCTTTTCCAACATAGGGTCTCTACTCCCTAGTTGATTATATTTTTGAAGTAGGGTCTTCACTCCCTTGTCACTTTTCCAACACAGGGTACCAACTCCCTAGTTGGTTTTATTTGGGACATAGGGTCCCTTTTCCGGAGTCGCTTTTCCAACATAGGGTCTCCACTCCCTAGTTGATTTTATATTAGACATTCTATCTCCACTCCCTAGTCTCTTTTCCAACATGGAGTCTCCATTCCATAGTTGATAATATTTTAGACGTAGGGTATCTAGTCCCTAGTCGCTTTTTCAACATTGGGTCTCCATTTCTTAGTTGATAATATTTTAGCGTAGGGTCTCCACTCCCTAGTCGCTTTACCAACATATGGTCTCTACTCCCTAGTTGATTGTATTTTAGACATAGTGTCTCCACTCCCTAGTCGCTTTTCCAACATAGGGTCTCCACTGCCTAGTTAATAATATTTTAGACATAGGGTATTCACTCCATAGTCGCTTTTCTAACATAGGGTCTCTACTCCCTAGTTGATTATATTTTTGAAGTAGGGTCTCCACTCCCTAGTTTCTTTTCCAATAGAGGTTTCCATTCCTTATTTAATGATATTTTAGACGTAGGGTCTGCACTCCTTAGTCGTTTTTCCAACATAGGGTCTTTACTCCCTTGTCCCTTTTCAAACATATGTTCTACACTTCCGTTGATGATATTATACACATAGTGTCACGAATCCCGAGTCGCTTTTCCAATATAGGGTCTCAACTCCCTAGTTGATTTTATTTTAGACATTATATCTCCACTCCCTAATCTCTTTTCCAATAAAGGGTCTTCATCCCTTAGTTGATGATATTTTAGACGTAGGGTCTCCACTCCCTAGTCGCTTTTCGAACATAGGGTCCCCACTACCTAGTTGATTTTATTTTAGACATAGTGAATTCACTCCCTAGTCGCTTTTCCAACATAGGGTCCCAACTCCGTAGTTGATTTTATTTTAGACCTAGGGTCTACATTCCCGAGTTGCTTTTCCATCATAGAGTCTCCACTTCCTAGTTGTTTTTATTTTAGACATTCGGTCTCTACTCCCTAGTCTCTTTTCCAACATAGGGTCTGCATTCCATAGTTGATGATATTTTAGACGGAGGGTCTCCACTCCCTAGTCGCTTTTCCAACATGGGGTCCCCACTCACTAGTTGATGATATTTTAGATGTAGGGTCTCCATTCACTACTCTCTTTTCCAACATTGGGACCCACTCACCAGTTGATTTTACTTTAGAAATAGGGTCTTCACTCCCATGTCCCTTTTCCAAGATAAGGTCCCTACTCCCTAGTTGATGACGTTTTAGACATAGAGTCTCTACTCCCAAGTCGCTTTTCCAACATAGGGTCTCCACTCCGTAGTTGCTTTTATTTTAGACATTGGGTCTCCACTACCAAGTCTCTTTTCCTACATAGGGTCTCCACTCCCTAGTTTGTTTTATTTTAGACATAGGGTCTACACTCCCGAGTCGCTTTCCATCATTGGGTCTCTAGTCTCTAATTGATTTTATTTTAGACAAAGGGTGTCAAATCTCTAGTCTCTTTTCCAACATAGGGTCCCCACAACATAGGGTCCCCACTCCCTAGCTGATTTTATTTTAGACATTGGGTCTCCACTGCCGAGTCTGTTTTCCAACATAGGGTCTCCACTCCCTAGTTGATTTTATTTTAGACATAGGATCTCCACTACCTACTCTCTTTTCCAACATAGGGTCTCCACACCCTAGTTGATGATATTTTAGACATAGGGTCTCCACTCCGTAGTTGCTTTTCCAACATAGGGTCTCAACTCCCTAGTTGATTTTATTTTAGACATAGGGTATCCACTACATAGTCCCTTTTCCAACAAAGGGTCTCTACAACCTAGTTGATGATATTTTAGACAAAGGGTCTCCACTCCATAGTCGCTTTTCTAACATAGGTTCTCCACTCCTAGTAGATTTTACTTTAGATACAGGGTCTCCACTCCCTAGTCACTCTTCTATAATAGGGTCCCTACTCCCTAGTTTATTTTATTTTAGGCATAGGGGCTCCACTCCCTAGTCTCTTTTCCGACAGAGGGTCTCCACTCCAAACTTGGTTATATTTTAGACATAGGGTCTCCACTCCCTAGTCCCTTTTCCAACGTAGAGTTTCCACACTTAATTGATTTTCTTATAGAAATAGGGTCTCCACTCCTTAGTCTCATTTCCAACATGGGGTCTCTAATCCCTAGTTGATGATATTTTAGACATAGGGTTTTCACTCTCTAGTCGCTTTTCCAACATAAGTACTCTACTCCCTTGTTGATGATATTTTAGACATAGGGTCTCCACTCCTTAGTTGATTATATTTTATGCATAGGGTCTCCATTCCGTGAACTCTTTTACCAACATAGGGTCTCCACTCCCTAGTTGATTTTATTTTAGACATAGGGTCACCATTTCCTAATCTATTTTCCAACATAGGGTCTCCACTTCCACTGATGATATTTTAGACATAGGGTCTCTAGTCCTTAGTTGATGATATTTTAGACATAAGGTCTCCTCACCCTACTTGCTTTTCCAACACAGGGTCTCTACTCTCTAGTTGACGATATTTTAGACATAGGGTATCAACTCCCTAGTCTCTTTTCCAACTTAGGGTCTCTACTCCCTAGTTGCTATTATTTTAGACATAGGGTCTCCACTGCCTAGTCTCTTTTTCAATATACGGTCTCCACTTCCATTGATGATATTATAGACATACGATCTCCACTCCCAAGCTGATTTTATTTAAGACATAGGGTCTCCACTCCGTAGTCAATTTCCAACATAGGGTCTCTACTCCCTAGTTGATTTTATATTAGACATAGGGTCTCCACTTCTTAGTCTCTTTTCCAACATAGGATCTCCATTCCCTAGTTGATGATATTGTCGACATAGGGTTTCTACTCTCTATTGAATTTTATTTTAGACATAGGGTCTCCATTCCCTAGTTGATATTATTTTAAACATAGGGTCTTCACTCCCTAGTCTTTTCTTCAACATAGAGTTTTCACTCCCTAGTTGATGATATTTTAGACATAGGTTCTATACACTTTAGTAGCTTTTCCAATATGAGGTCCTTAGTCCCTAGTTGATTTTATTTTAGGCATAGGGTCTCCACTCCTTTGTCGCTTTTCCAACATAGGGTCTCCACTCCCTAGTTAATTTTATTTTACACATCATGTCTCCACTCCCTAGTTGATGATATTTTAGACATAGGGTCTGCATTCCCTAGTAGATGATATTTTAAACATAGGGTCTCCACTCCCTAGTTGATGATATTTTAGACATAGGGTCTCCACTCCCTAGTCGTTTTTCCAACATAGGGTCCCCACTCACTAGTTTATTTCATTTTACACTAAGGTTCCTTACTCCGTAGTTGATGTTATTATAGCCATAGTGTCTCTATTCCCTAGACTCTTCAACAACACAGGGTCCCAACTCACTAGTAGATTTTATTTTAGACATAGGGTTTCCACTACCTAGTCTCTTTTCTAACACAGGGTCTCCATAACCTAGTTGATGATATTTTAGACATAGAGTCATTACTCCTTATTCGCTTTTTCCAACATAGGGTCTCCACTCCATAGTTGATGATATTTTAGACATAGGGTCTTCACTGCCTATTCGCTTTTTCCAACAGAGGGTCTCCACACCATATTTGATGATATTTTAGATATAGGGTCTCCACTAACAAGTTGATTTTATTATAGACATAAGGTATCCACTCTGTAATCGCTTTCCCAACATAGGGTCACCACTCCGTAGTTGATTTTATTTTAGATATAGGGTCTCCACTCCCTAGTCTCTATTCAACACAGGGTCTCCATGTAATAACCCATATTTGTACGTGTTAGGTTACACCGTATGATAGTCTACCTTGGTTCGAGAAGGGAATTACCTTTGAGACAATAAGAGTTTAGTCCTATTGGTCCTAAACAATGCAAAGGTGTATAAGGGCGGTTAAAAAGTATTAGAGGATAAACGAGTTAAGGATGTTGTAACTCGCATTTTTGGGAAAATCGAGAGGTGTTTAACATTACCAAGATGTCATGTTTTAAGGTATTTGAATGATATGATATCCGTTTCATAAGTCTTGAAGTCAAACGAGTTATGAAACAAAAGTCGACAAAAGTTGTCACAACTTAGGTTCAGAATTTTACTTAAACGTTAGGTCAAATATTTCTGCGATTTTCTCCCAATTTACAACGAATTACGGGGTGATCTACCTGCCAAATTAAAGGTCTATGAGTCTAGTTTTCAATGCTTCAAACCGTTTTTCAATACGATCTCGGAGTATTGAGATAATTGTATTTCCGTAGAACTGCGCAGGCTGGTAGGTGACAAGTAGGTGCATCACCTACTTGCCAAAATTAAGGGCTAAAATTTAAAAGCCCCAAGTCGGCCAAGAGAGGGCTTTTAAAGGCTTCTAAAGCCAGTTAATTTACTATTATTTCATAGCCTCAAATACGAAAAGAACCCCTGCAACCCCTCCCCAAAATAATCCCAAACAAACCCTAATCGATTTTTCCCTCTTTCAAGTTCTAGTTGAAGGTAAACCGTAGAGTTTGAGGAACCAAAGCAAGGGCTGAGTTATCTAACAAGCAAGGTGAGTTTACTGATCTATTTAATACATTTTTTCTACTGTTAATTCTTGGTAAGTCGTTCTATGTGTGTAAGAACTCATGGGACGGTGATCGGAAGCCGTGAGTTCGAGTTATTCACTTGTAGCGAACTGTTTTGTGTTGCTATAAAGCTGCGTGTTATACTAATGATTTGTGGAGTTTTTGATGAGGAAGGGTGTGGAGAAACACCATATATGTTTAGGGTTGTGGCCTGATAGTTGTTCATACCATTTCCGGATCGTTTGACACGACTATAGTGGCCATTGTACGTATGAAGTGATTGGTTTGTGCGTGGACTGTTTTGGGAGGCTCAATATGATTCTTATTGATGTTGTTTGGCTGTTTGGTGACTGTTTGGACTTGTGTGAAGTCATATATATAGGGGAGGTGCTGTCC
>MCJB01049030.1:26699-37224 GCA_002018475.1 Nicotiana obtusifolia
AAAGGATATAAATATATGTATATGCATATGCATGTCAAGCATAACATGGTTAGTCGCCCTCAGAGGCATTCAGATGGTACAGGTTGTATGTCTCTTACCCTGATGCTTATTATTGTTCTTGCATTATGTTTCATGCTTTACATACTCAGTACATTATCCGTACTGACGTCCTTTATTTGTGGACGTTGCATGTCGTGCTGCAGGTCCGGACAGACAGATAGACGAGGCTCCCCCACTACAGTAGGCTGTCCAGTTCAGCGGATATTGGCGAGATCCATCCTTCGGACTTGCCGTAGTCTCGGCATGCATTTTGTTATAGGCATTATGGGCATGTCGGGGCCCTGTTCCGACATAGGTTGCATTATGTACGTTTTTGTAGAGGCTCATAGACAATTGTCAATTTATGCATAGACAAGTGATGGGTTGACTTATGTACAGTTGAATTGCCTTGTCGGCAAACGTATGTATTTTGTTTTATGGTTTTGCATTGCAGCCTTGTTGACCATATTATGTATATAAGTATGTTCGTATCAAGGCATGACATCTCGGTTCATTATAATTATTGTTCGAGATTATATGCATATGACAAGCCTTATAGATAATAAGGAAAGTTAGATGAAGGGTACGCCGGTGCCCGTTGAGTAGGGTCCGGTGCCAGTCGCGGCCCTCCGGCATGGGTCGTGACACTCCACTCCTTGGATGATGATATTTTATACATCTGGTCTCCACTCCCTAGTTGATGATATTTAAGACATGGGGTCTCCACTCCCTAATCGCTTTTCCAACATAGGGTCTCCACTCCCAAGTTGATTTTATTTTAGGAATAGGGTCTCTACTCCGTAGTTGCTTTTCCAACATAGGGTCTCAACTCCCTAGTTGGTTTTATTTTGGACATAGGGCATCGACACCATAGTCCCTTTTCAACCAAAGGGTCCCCACTCCATAATAGATTTTATTTTAGATACAGGGTGTCCACTCCCTAGTCACTCTTCCAACATAGGGTCCCTACTCCCTAGTTTATTTTATTTTAGGCATAGGGGCTCCACCCCTACTCTCTTTTCTAACATAGGGTCTCCACTCCCATCTTAGTTATATTTTAGACATAGGGTCTCCACTCCCTAATCCTTTTTCCAACGTAGGGTTTCCACTCCTTAATTGATTTTCTATTAGACATAGGGTCTCCACTCCTTATTATCATTTCCAACATAGGGTCTCCTATCCCTAGTTGATGATATTTTAGACATAGGGTCTTCACTCCCTAGTCGTTTTTCCAACATAAGGTCTCTACTCCCTAGTTGATGATATTTTAGACATAGGGTCTCCACTCCTTAGTTAACTTTATTTTATACATAGGGTGTCCACTCCGTAAACTCTTTTACCAACATAGGGTCTCCACTCCCTAGTTGATTTTATTTTCGACATAGGGTCTCCACTTCCATTAATGATATTTTAGACATAGGTTCTCTAGTCCTTAGTTGATGATATTTTAGACATAAGGTCTCCACACCCTAGTCGCTTTTCCAACACAGGGTCTTTACTCTCAAGTTGACGATATTTTAGACATAGGGTATCAACTCCCTAGTATCTTTTCAAACATAGGGTCTCTACTCCCTAGTTGCTATTATTTTAGAAATAGGGTCTCCACTGCGTAGTCTCTTTTTTAATATACGGTCTCCACTTCCGTTGATGATATTATAGACATAGGGTCTTCACTCCCAAGCTGATTTTATTTTAGACATAGGGTCTCCACTCCGTAGTCGCTTTTACAACATAGGGTCTCTACTCCCTAGTTGATTTTATATTATACATAGGGTCTCCACTCCTTAGTCTCTTTTCCAACATAGGGTCTCCATTCCCTAGTTTATGATATTGTAGACATAGGATTTCTACTATCTATTGAATTTTATTTTAGACATAGGGTCTCCATTCCCTAGTTGATAATATTTTAGACATAGGGTCTCCACTCCCTAGTCTTTTCTTCAACATAGAGTTTTCACTCCCTAGTTGATGATATTTTAGGCATAGCGTCTCCACTCCCTAGTTAATTTTATTTTGGACATCATGTCTCCACTCCCTAGTTGATGATATTTTAGACATAGGGTCTCCATTCCCTAGTTGATGATATTTTAAACATAGGGTCTCCACTCCCTAGTTGATGATATTTTAGACATAGGGTCTCCACTCCCTAGTCGTTTTTCCAAAATAGGGTCCCCACTCACTAGTTTATTTCATTTTATACTAATGTTCCTTACTCCGTAGTTGATGTTATTATAGACGTAGTGTCTCCACTCCCTAGTCTCTTCAACAACACAGGGTCCCAACTCAGTAGTAGATTTTATTTAAACATAGGGTCTCTACTACTTAGTCTCTTTTCCAACGCAGAGTCTCCATAACCTAGTTGATGATATTTTAGACATAGAGTCATTACTCCTTATTCGCTTTTTCCAACATAGGGTATCCACTCCATAGTTGATGATATTTTAGACATAGGGTCTTCACTGCCTATTCGCTTTTTCCAACAGAGGGTCTCCACACCATAGTTGATGATATTTTAGACATAGGGTCTCCACTAACAAGTTGATTTTATTATAGACATAAGGTCTCCACTCGGTAATCGCTTTACCAACATAGGGTCACCACTCCGTAGTTGATTTTATTTTAGATATAGGGTCTCCACTCCTTAGTCTATATTCCAACACAAGGTCTCCGCTCCTTGGATGATGATATTTTAGACATCGGGTCTCCACTCCCTAGTTGATGATATTTAAGACATGGGGTCTCCACTCCCTAATCGCTTTTCCAACATAGGGTCTCCACTCCCAAGTTGATTTTATTTTAGGAATAGGGTCTCTACTCCGTAGTTGCTTTTCCAACATAGGGTCTCAACTCCCTAGTTGATTTTATTTTAGACATAGGGTATCCAGTCTATAGTCCCTTTTCCAACAAAGGGTCTCCACACCCTAGTTGATGATATTTTAGACAAATGGTCTCCACTCCATAGTCACTATTCCAACATAGAGTCTCCACTCCTAGTAGATTTTATTTTAGACATAGGATCTCCACTCCCTAGTCACTATTCCAACATAGGGCCCGTACTCCCTAGTTTATTTTAATTTAGGCATAGGAGCTCCACTCCGTAGTTGATTTTATTTTAGACATAGGGTCTCCAACTCCTTAGTTGATGATATTTTAGACATTGGGTCTCCACTCCCTAGTTGATGATATTTTAGACTTGGGCTCTACACTCCCTAATCGCTTTTCCAACATAGGGTCTCCTCTCCCAAGTTGATTAGTTTAGGCATAGGGTCTCCACTCCACAGTTGCTTTTCCAACATAGGGTCTCAACTCCCTAGTTGATTTTATTTTAGACATAAGGTATCCACTCCATAGTCCCTTTTCCAACAAATGGTCTCCACAACCTAGTTGATGATATTTTAGACAAAGGGTCTCCACTACTAGTAGATTTTAGTTCAGACATAGGGTCTCCACTCCCTAGTCATTGTTCCAACATAGGGTCCCTACTCCCTAGTTTATTTTATTTTAGGCATAGGGGCTCCACTCCCTAGTCTCTTTTCCAACATAAGATCTCCATTCTCTAGTTGATGATATTTTGAACATAGGGTCTCCACTCCCGAGTCTCATTACCAACGTAGGGTCTCCACTTCCATTGATGATATTCTAGATAAAGGGTCCCCACTCTCTATTCGCTTTTTCAACATACGGTCTCCACTCCCAAGTTGATATTATTTTAGACATACGATCTCTACTCTCTAATCTTTTCTTCAACATAGGGTTTCCAATCCCTAGTTGGTGATATTTTTGACATAGGGTCTATACTCCCTAGCCGCTTTTTCAAACATGGGGTCCTCGCTCTCAAGTTGATTTTATATTAGACATAGGGTCTCCACTGCCTAGTCGTTTTTTCAACATAGGGTCTCCACTCCATAGTCGTTTTTCCAACATAGGGTCTTCACTCGTTAGTTGATGATATTTTAGTCATTGGGTCTCCATTCCCTAGTTGATGATATGGGGTCTCAACTCCCTAATCGCTTTTACAATATAGAGTCTCCACTCCCAAGTTGATTTTATTTTAGACATAGGGTCTTCACACCGTAGCCGCTTTTCCAACATAGTGTCTCAACTCCCTAGTTGATTTTATATTAGATACAGGGTCTCCTATCCCTAGTCTCTTCTCCAACATAGGGTCTTCACTCCCTAGTTGATGATATTGTAGATATAGGGCTTCTACTCCCTAGTGAATTTTATTTTAGACATAAGGTCTCCACTCCCTAGTTGATAATATTTTAGACATAGGGTCTCCACTCCCTAGACTTTTTTTCAACATAGAGTTTCCACTCACTAGTTGATGATATTTTAGACATAGGTTCTATACACTCTAGTTGCTTTTCCAATATGGGGTCCTCACTCCCTAGTTGATTTTATTTTAGACATAGGGTCTCCACTCCCTTGTTGCTTTTCCAACATATGGTCTCCACTCCCAAGTTAATTTTATTTTAGACATCATGTCTCCACTCCCTAGTTGATGATATTGTAGACATAGGGTCTCCACTCCCTAGTCGATGATATTTTAAACATAGGGTCTCCACTCCCTAGTTGATCATATTTTAGATATAGGGTCTCCACTCCCTAGTCGTTTTTGCAACATAGGGTCCCACTCACTAGTTTATTTCATTTTAGACTAAGGGTCCCCACTCCGTAGTTGTTGTCATTATAGACATAGTGTCTCCACTCCCAAGTCTCTTTAACAACACAGGGTCCCTACTCACGAGTTGATTTTATTTTAGACATAGGGTCTCACCTCCCTAGTCTCTTTTCCAACCCAGGGTCTCCATAACCTGGTTGATGATATTTTAGACATAGGGTCATCACTCCTTATTCGGTTTTTTCCAAGATAGGGTCTCCACCCCATAGTTGATGATATTTTAGACATAGAGTCTTCACTCCCTATTCGCTTTATCCAACATAGGGTCTCCACTCCATAGTTGATGATATTTTAGACATAGGGTCTCCACTCTCTAGTTGATTTTATTATTGACATAAGGTGTCCACTCTGTAGTCGCTTTACCAACATTGGGTCACCACTCCCTAGGTGATTTTATTTTAGATATAGGGTCTCCACTCCTTGATTGACGATATGTTAGACATCAGGTCTCAACTCCCTAGTTGAATTTATTTTAGACATAGGGTATCCACTCCATAGTCCCTTTTCCAAGAAAGGATCTCCACACCCTAGTTGATGATATTTTAGACATAGGGTCTCCACTCCCTTGTCATTGTTCCAGCATAGGGTCCCTGCTCCCTAGTTTATTTTATTTTAGGCATAGTGGCTCTACTCCCTAGTCTCTTTTCCAACATAGGATCTCCATTCCCTAATTGATGATATTTTAGACATAGGGTCTCCACTCCCGAGTCTCTTTACCAACGTAGGGTCTCCACTTCCATTGATGATATTCTAGATAAAGGGTCCTCGCTCTCTATTCGCTTTTTCAACCTACGGTCTCCACTCCCTAATTGATAATATTTTAGACAATGGGACTCCACTCCCTAGTTGATGATATTTTAGACATAGGGTCTCCACTCCCTAGTCTTTTTTTCAACATAGAGTTTGCACTCCCAAGTTAATGATATTTTAGAAATAGGTTCTATACACTCTAGTCGCTTTTCCAATATGGGGTCCTCACTCCCTAGTCGATTTTGTTTTAGACATAGTGTCTCCACTCCCTTGTCACTTTTTCAACATAGGGTCGCCACTCCCTAGTTGATGATATTATAGACATCGGGTCTCCACTCCCTAGTTGATGATATTATAGACATAGGGTCTCCACTCCCTAGTTGATGATATTTTAAACATGAAGTCTCCACTCCCTAGTTGATGATATTCTAGACATAAGGTCTCCACTCCCTAGTCGTTTTTCCAACATAGGGTCCCACTCACTAGTTTATTTCATTCTACACTAAGGGCCCCCACTCTGTAGTCGCTTTACCCACATAGGGTCACCACTCCCTAGATGATTTTATTTTAGACATGGGGTTTCCACTCCCTAGTCTCTTTTCCAACACTGGATCTCCATAACCTAGTTGATGATATTTTAGACATAGAGTCATCACTCCTTATTCGCTTTTTCCAACATAGGGTCTCCACTCCGTAGTTGATGATATTTTAGACCTAGGGTCTTCACTCCTTATTCGCTTTTTCCAACATAGGGTCTCCACTCCATAGTTGATGATATTTTAGACATAGGGTCTCCACTCCCTAGTTAATTTTATTATAGAAATAAGGTCTCCACTTTGTAGTCGCTTTACCAACATAGGGTCACCACTCCCTAGTTGATTTTATTTTAGATATAGGGACTCCACTCCCTAGTCTCTTTTCCAACATAGGGTCTCCACTCCTCGGCTGATGTTATTTTAGACAAAGGGACTCCACTCCATATTCGCTTTTCCAACATAGGGTCTCCACTCCTATTAGATTTTATTTTAGACATAGGGTCTCCACTCCGTAGTCTCTTTTCCAACATACGGTCTCCACTCCCTAGTTGATAATATTTTAGACATAGGATCTCTACTCTCTAATTTTTTTTTCAACATAGGGTTTCCAATCCCTAGTTGGTGATATTTTAGACATAGGGTCTCCACTCCGTAGTCTCTTTATCCAACATGGTATCCTCACTCTCTAGTTGATTTTATATTAGACATAGGGACTCCACTTCTTAGTCGCTTTTCCAACGTAGTGTCTCCACTCCATAGTCGCTTTTCCAACATAGAGTCTCCACTGCTTAGTTGATGATATTTTAGTCATTGGGTCTCCACTCCCAAGTTTATGATATTTTTGAAGTGGGGTCTCCACTCCCTAATCGCTTTTCCAACATAGGGTCTCCACTCCTAAGTTGATTTTATTTTAGACATAGGGTATCCATTCCATAGTCCCTTTTCCAACAAAGGGTGTCCACACCTTAGTTGATGATATTTTAAACATAGAGTCGCCACTCCCTAGTTGATGATATATTAGACATAGGGTGTCCGCTTCCTAGTCGTTTTTCGAACATAGGGTCCCCACTCAGTAGTTTTTTTCATTTTAGACTAAGGGTCCCCACTTAGTAATTGATGTCGTTATAGACATAGTGTCTCTACTCCCTAGTCTCTTTAACAACACAGGGTCCCAACTCACTAGTTAATTTTATTTTAGGCATAGGGTCTACACTCCCTAGTCTCTTTTCCAACACAGGGTCTCCATAACGTAGTTGGCGATATTTTAGATATAGGGTCATCATTCCTTATTACCTTTTTTCAACATAGGGTCTCCACTCCATAGTTGATGATATTTTAGACATAGGGTCTTCACTCCCTAGTCTTTATCTCAACATAGAGTTTCCACTCCCAAGTTGATGATATTATGGAAATAGGTTCTATACACTCTAGTCACTTTGCCAATATGGGGTCCTCGCTCCCTAGTCGACTTTATTTTAGACATAGGGTCTCCACTCCCTTGTCGCTTTTCCAACATAGGGTCTCCACTCCCTAGTTAATTTTATTTTAGACATCATGTCTCCACTCCCTAGTTGATGATATAATAGACATAGGGTCTCCACTCCCTAGTTGATGATATTTTAAACATAGGGTCTCCACTCCCTAGTTGATGATATTTTAGACATAGGGTCTCTACTCCCTAGTCATTTTTTCAACATAGGGTCCCCACTCACTAGTTTATTTCTTTCTAAACTAAGGGTCCCCACTCCGTAGTTGATGTTATTATAGATATAGTGTCTCCACTCCCTAGTCTCTTTAAAAACACATGGTCCTAACTCACTAGTTGATTTTATTTTAGACATAGTGTCTCCACTCCCTAGTCTCTTTTCCAACACTGGGTCTCCATAAACTAGTTGATGATATTTTAGACATAGAGTCATCATTCCTTATTCGCTTTTATTAACATAGGGTTTCCACTCCATAGTTGATGATATTTTAGACCTAGGGTCTTCACTCCCTATTCGCTTTTTCCAACACAGCGTCTCCACTCCATAGTTGAAGATATTTTAGACGTAGGGTCTCCACTCCCTAGTCTATTTTCCAATATAGGGTCTCCACTCCTTGGCTGATGATATTTTAGACATCGTGTCTCCGCTCCCAAGAGTATGATATTTTAGACACGGGGTCCCCACTCTCTATTCGCATTTCCAACATAGGTTCTTCACTCCCAAGTTGATTTTATTTTAGACATAGGGTCTCCACTCCGTTGTTGCTTTTCCAACATAGGGTGTCCACTCCCTAGTTTATTTTATTTCAGACATAGGATCTCCAGTCCCTAGTCGCTTTTCCAACATAGGGTCTCCACTCCTTAGTTGATGATATTTTCGACATTGGGTCCCCACTCCCTAGTTGATGATATTTTAGACATGGGGTCTCAACTCCCTAATCGCTTTTCCAACATAGGGTCTCCACTGCCTAGTTGATTTATTTTAGACATAGGGTCTCAACTCCGTAGTTGCTTTTCCAACATAGGGTCTCAACATCCTAGTTGATTTTATTTTAGACATGGGGTATCCACACCATAGTCCCTTTTCCAATAATGGGTCTCCACACCCTAGTTAATGATATTTTAGACAAAGGGCCTCCACTTCATATTCGCTTTTCCAAAAGAGAGTCTCCACTCCTAGTAGATTTTATTTTAGACATAGGGTCTTTACTCCCTAGTCACTGTTCCAACATAGGGTCCCTACTCCCTAGTTTATTTTATTTTAGACTTATGGGCCCCACTCCCTAGTCTCTTTTCCAACATAAGATCTTCATTCCCTAGTTGATGATATTTTAGACATAGTGTCTCCACTCCGTCTCTTTACCAACGTAGGGTCTCCACTTCCATTGATGATATTCCAGATAAAGGGTTCCCACTCTCTATTCACTTTTCCAACATACGGTCTCCACTCCCTAGTTGGTGATATTTTAGACATAGGGTCTATGCTCCCTAGTCGCTTTTTCCAACATGGGGTCGTCACTCTCTAGTTGATTTTATATTAGACATAGGGTCTCCACTCCATAGTCGCTTTTCCAACATAGGGTCTGCACTCCCTAGTTAATTTTATTTTAGAAATCTAGTCTCAACTCCCTAGTTGATGATATTATAGACATAGGGTCTTCACTCCCTAGTTGATGATATTTTAAACATAGGGTCTCCACTTCCTACTTGATGATGTTCTAGACATAGGGTCTCTAATCCCTAGTCATTTTTCCAACATAAGGTCTCCACTCACTAGTTTATTTCATTCTACACTAAGGGTCCCCACTCCGTAGTTGATGTTATTATAGACATAGTGTCTCCACTCCCTGGTCTCTTAAACAACACATGGTCCCAACTCACTAGTTGATTTTATTTTAGACATAGGGTCTCCACTCCCTAGTCTCTTTTCCAACACTGGGTCTCTATAAATTAGTTGATGATATTTATGCCATAGAGTCACAACTCCTTATTCGCTTTTTCCAACATAGGGTCTTCACTCCATAGTTGATGATATTTTAGACATAGGGCCTCCACTCCCTAGTTGATTTTATTATAGACATAAGGTCTCCACTTTGTAGTCACTTTACCAACATAGGGTCACCACTTCCTAGTTGATTTTATTTTAGATATAGGGTATGCACTCCCTAATCTCTTTTCCAACATAGGGTCTCCACTCCTTGGCTGATGATATTTCAGACATCGTGTCTCCGGTCCCAAGTTGATGATATTTTAGACACGGGGTCTCCACTCCCTAATCGCTTTTCCAACATAGGGTCTCCACTCCCAAGTTGATTTTATTTTAGACATAGGGTCTCCACTCCGTAGTTGCTTTTCAGAAATAGGGTCTCAACTCTCTAGTTGATTTTATTTTAGACATAGGGTATCCACTCCATAGTCCCTTTTCCAACAAAGGGTCTCCACACCCTAGTTGATGCTATCAAAGGGTCTCCACTCCATAGTCGCTTTTCCAACATAGGGTCTCCACTCCTAGTACATTTTATTTTAGACATAGGGTCTCCACTCCATAGTCTCTTTTCCAACATACGGTCTCCACTCCCTAGTTGATAATATTTTAGACATAGGATCTCTACTTTCTAATTTTTTTTTCAACATAGGGTTTCCAATCCATAGTTGGTGATATTTTAGACATAGGGTCTATACTCCCTAGTCGCATTTTCCAACATGGGATCCTTACTCTCTAGTTGATTTTATATTAGACATAGGGTCTCCACTCCTTAGTCGCTTTTGCAACATAGTGTCTCCACTCCATAGTCACTTTTCCAACATAGAGTCTCCACTGCTTAGTTGATGATATTTTAGTCATTGGGTCTCCACTCCATAGTCCCTTTTCCAACAAAGGGTCTCCACACCCTAGTTGATGGTATTTTAGACAAAGGGTCTCCACTCCATAGTCGCTTTTCCAACATACGGTCTCCACTCCCTAGTTGATAATATTTTAGACATAGGATCTCTACTTTCTAATTTTTTTTTCAACATAGGGTTTCCACT
>MCJB01049030.1:37244-69785 GCA_002018475.1 Nicotiana obtusifolia
GGTCTCCACTCCCAAGTTGATTTTATTTTAGACATAGGGTCTCCACTCCGTAGTTGCTTTTCAGACTCCGTAGTTGCTTTTCAGAAATAGGGTCTCAACTCACTAGTTGATTTTATTTTAGACATAGGGTCTCCACTCCCTAGTCTCTTTTCCAACACTGGGTCTCTATAAATTAGTTGATGATATTTATGCCATAGAGTCACCACTCCTTCTTCGCTTTTTCCAACATAGGGTCTTCACTCCATAGTTGATGATATTTTAGACATAGGGCCTCCACTCCCTAGTTGATTTTATTATAGACATAAGGTCTCCACTTTGTAGTCACTTTACCAACATAGGGTCACCACTTCCTAGTTGATTTTATTTTAGATATAGGGTATGCACTCCCTAGTCTCTTTTCCAACATAGGGTCTCCACTCCTTGGCTGATGATATTTCAGACATCGTGTCTCCGGTCCCAAGTTGATGATATTTTAGACACAGGGTCTCCACTCCCTAATCGCTTTTCCAACATAGGGTCTCCACTCCCAAGTTGATTTTATTTTAGACATAGGGTCTCCACTCCATAGTCTCTTTTCCAACATACGGTCTCCACTCCCTAGTTGATAATATTTTAGACATAGGATCTCTAATTTCTAATTTTTTTTTCAACATAGGGTTTCCAATCCATAGTTGGTGATATTTTAGACATAGGGTCTATACTCCCTAGTCGCATTTTCCAACATGGGATCCTTACTCTCTAGTTGATTTTATATTAGACATAGGGTCTCCACTCCTTAGTCGCTTTTGCAACATAGTGTCTCCACTCCATAGTCACTTTTCCAACATAGAGTCTCCACTGCTTAGTTGATGATATTTTAGTCATTGGGTCTCCACTCCATAGTCCCTTTTCCAACAAAGGGTCTCCACACCCTAGTTGATGGTATTTTAGACAAAGGGTCTCCACTCCATAGTCGCTTTTCCAACATAGGGTCTCCACTCCAAGTTGATTTTATTTTAGAAATAGGGTATCCACTCCCTAGTCACTGTTCCAACATAGGGTCTCTACTCCCTAGTTTATTTTATTTTAGGGTTATGGCCTCTTTTCAAATATATGATCTCCATTCCCTAGTTGATTATATTTTAGACATAGGGTCTCCACTCCTGAGTCTCTTTACCAATGTCGGGTCTCCACTTCCATTGATGATAATCCAGATAAAGGGTTCCCACTCTCTATTCGCTTTTCCAACATACGATCTCCACTCCCTAGTTGATAATATTTTAGACATAGGATCTCTACTCTATAATCTTTTTATCAACATAGGGTTTCCAATCCCTAGTTGGTGATAGTTTAGACATATGATTTATACTCCCTAGTCGCTTGTTCCAACATGGGGTCCTCACTCTCTAGTTGATTTTATATTAGACATAGGGTATCCACTTCCTAGTCGCTTTTCCAGCAAAGGGTCTCCACTGCATAGTCGCTTTTCCAACATAGGGTCTCCACTCCTTAGTTGATCATATTTTAGTCATTGGGTCTCCACTCCCTGTTTGATGATATTTTAGACATGGGGTCTCCACTCCCTAATCGCTTTTCCAACATAGGGTCTCCACTCCCAAGTTGATTTTATTTTAGATATGGGGTCTCCACTCCGTAGGTGCTTTTCCAACATAGGGTCTCTACTCCCTTGTTGATTTTATATTTGACATAGGGTCTCCACTCCCTAGTCTCTTTTCCAACATAGGGTCTCAACTCCCTAGTTGATGATATTGTGGACATAGAGTTTCTACACCCTAGTTAATTTTATTTTAGACATAGGGTCTCCACTCCCTTGTCGCTTTTCCAACATAGGGTCTCCACTCCCAAGTTAATTTTATTTTAGACATCATGTCTCCACTCCCTAGTTGATGATATTATAAACATAGGGTTTCCACTCCCTAGTTGATGATATTTTAAACATAGGGTCTCCACTCCTTAGTTGATGATATTCTAGACATAGGGTCCCCACTCACTAGTTTATTTCATTCTACACTAAGGGTCCCAACTCACTAGTTGATATTATTTTAGACATAGTGTCTCTACTCCCTAGTCTCTTTTCCAACACTGGGTCTCCATAAACTAGTTGATGATTTTTTAGACATAGAGTCATCATTCCTTATTCGCTTTTTTTAACATAGGGTCTCCACTCCATAGTTGATGATATTTTAGACCTAGGGTCTTCACTCCCTATTCGCTTTTTCCAACATAGGGTCTCCACTCAATAGTTGATGATATTTTAGACATAGGGTCTCCACTCCCTAGTCTATTTTCCAACATAGGGTCTCCACTCCTTAGCTGATGATATTTTAGACATCGTGTCTCCGCTCCCAAGAGTATGATATTTTAGACAGGGGGTCCCCACTCCCTATTCGCGTTTCCAAAATAGGTTCTTCACTCCCAAGTTGATTTTATTTTAGACATAGGGTCTCCACTCCGTTGTTGCTTTACCAACATAGGGTGTCCACTCCCTAGTTTATTTTATTTTAGACTTAGGGTCTCCACTCCCTAGTCTCTTTTCCAACATAGGGTCTCCACTCCTTAGTTGATGATAGTTTCGACATTTGGTTCCCACTCCCTAGTTGATGATATTTTAGACATGGGGTCTCCACTCCCTAATCGCTTTTCCAACATAACTCCCTAGTTGATTTATTTTAGACATAGGGTCTCAACTCCGTAGTTGCTTTTCCAACAAAGGGTCTCAACATCCTAGTTGATTTTATTTTAGACATGGGGTATCCACGCCATAGTCCCTTTTCCATTAATGGGTCTCCACACCCTAGTTGATGATATTTTAGACAAAGGGTCTCCACTTCATAGACGCTTTTCCAAAAGAGGGTCTGCACTCCTAGTAGATTTTATTTTAGACATAGGGTCTTCTCTCCCTAGTCACTGTTCCAACATAGGGTCCCTACTCCCTAGTTTATTTTATTTTAGGCTTATGGGCTCCACTCCCTAGTCTCTTTTCCAACATAAGATCTCCATTCCCTAGTTGATGATATTTTAGACATAGTGTCTCCACTCCCGAGTCTCTTTACCAACGTAGGGTCTCCACTTCCATTGATGATATTCCAGACAAAGGGTTCCCACTCTCTATTCGCTTTTCCAACATACGGTCTCCACTCCCTAGTTGGTGATATTTTAGACATAGGGTCTATGCTCCCTAGTCGCTTTTTTCAACATGGGGTCGTCACTCTCTAGCTGATTTTATATTAGACATAGGGTCTCCACTCCATAGTCGCTTTTCCAACATAGTGTCTGCACTCCCTAGTTAATTTTATTTTAGAAATCAGGTCTCAACTCCCTAGTTGATGATATTATAGACATAGGGTCTTCACTCCCTAGTTGATGATATTTTAAACATAGGGTCTCCACTTCCTACTTGATGATGTTCTAGACATAGGGTCTCTACTCCCTAGTCATTTTTCCAGCATAAGGTCTCCACTCACTAGTTTATTTCATTCTACACTAAGGGTCCCCACTCCGTAGTTGATGTTATTATAGACATAGTGTCTCCACTCCCTGGTCTCTTAAACAACACATGGTCCCAACTCACTAGTTGATTTTATTTTAGACATAGGGTCTCCACTCCCTAGTCTCTTTTCCAACACTGGGTCTCTATAAATTAGTTGATGATATTTATGCCATAGAGTCACCACTCCTTCTTCGCTTTTTCCAACATAGGGTCTTCACTCCATAGTTGATGATATTTTAGACATAGGGCCTCCACTCCCTAGTTGATTTTATTATAGACATAAGGTCTCCACTTTGTAGTCACTTTACCAACATAGGGTCACCACTTCCTAGTTGATTTTATTTTAGATATAGGGTATGCACTCCCTAGTCTCTTTTCCAACATAGGGTCTCCACTCCTTGGCTGATGATATTTCAGACATCGTGTCTCCGGTCCCAAGTTGATGATATTTTAGACACAGGGTCTCCACTCCCTAATCGCTTTTCCAACATAGGGTCTCCACTCCCAAGTTGATTTTATTTTAGACATAGGGTCTCCACTCCGTAGTTGCTTTTCAGAAATAGGGTCTCAACTCTCTAGTTGATTTTATTTTAGACATAGGGTGTCCACTCCATAGTCCCTTTTCCAACAAAGGCTCTCCACACCCTAGTTGATTCTATCAAAGGGTCTCCACTCCATAGTCGCTTTTCCAACATAGGGTCTCCACTCCTAGTATATTTTATTTTAGACATAGGGTCTCCACTCCATAGTCTCTTTTCCAACATACGGTCTCCACTCCCTAGTTGATAATATTTTAGACATAGGATCTCTAATTTCTAATTTTTTTTTCAACATAGGGTTTCCAATCCATAGTTGGTGATATTTTAGACATAGGGTCTATACTCCCTAGTCGCATTTTCCAACATGGGATCCTTACTCTCTAGTTGATTTTATATTAGACATAGGGTCTCCACTCCTTAGTCGCTTTTGCAACATAGTGTCTCCACTCCATAGTCACTTTTCCAACATAGAGTCTCCACTGCTTAGTTGATGATATTTTAGTCATTGGGTCTGCACTCCTTAGTTTATGATATTTTAGACATGGGGTCTCCACTCCCTGATCGCTTTTCATACAGAGGGTCTCCACTCCCAAGTTGATTTTATTTTAGACATAGGGTATCCACTCCATAGTCCCTTTTCCAACAAAGGGTCTCCACACCCTAGTTGATGGTATTTTAGACAAAGGGTCTCCACTCCATAGTCGCTTTTCCAACATAGGGTCTCCACTCCAAGTTGATTTTATTTTAGAAATAGGGTATCCACTCCCTAGTCACTGTTCCAACATAGGGTCTCTACTCCCTAGTTTATTTTATTTTAGGGTTATGGCCTCTTTTCAAATATATGATCTCCATTCCCTAGTTGATTATATTTTAGACATAGGGTCTCCACTCCTGAGTCTCTTTACCAATGTCGGGTCTCCACTTCCATTGATGATAATCCAGATAAAGGGTTCCCACTCTCTATTCGCATTTCCAACATACGGTCTCCACTCCCTAGTTGATAATATTTAGACATAGGATATCTACTCTCTAATCTTTTTTTCAACATAGGGTTTCCAATCCCTAGTTGGTGATAGTTTAGACATATGATCTATACTCCCTAGTCGCTTGTTCCGACATGGGGTCCTCACTCTCTATTTGATTTTATATTAGACATAGGGTATCCACTCCCTAGTCGCTTTTCCAGCAAAGGGTCTCCACTCCATAGTCGCTTTTCCAACATAGGGTCTCCACTCCTTAGTTTATTATATTTTAGTCATTGGGTCTCCACTCCCTAGTTGATGATATTTTAGACATGGGGTCTCCATTCCCTAATCGCTTTTCCAACATTGGGTTTCCACTCCCAAGTTGATTTTATATTAGATACGGGGTCTCCACTCCGTAGGTGCTTTTCCAACATAGGGTCTCTACTCCCTTGTTGATTTTATATTTGACATAGGGTCTCCACTCCCTAGTCTCTTTTCCAACATCGGGTCTCCACTCCATAGTTGATGATATTGTAGACATAGAGTTTCTACACCCTAGTGAATTTTATTTTAGACGTAGGGTCTCCACTCCCTTGTCGCTTTTCCAACATAGGGTCTCCACTCCCAAGTTAATTTTATTTTAGACATAATGTCTCCACTCCCTAGTTGATGATATTATAAACATAGGGTCTCCACTCCCTAGTTGATGATATTTTAAACATAGGGTCTCCACTCCTTAGTTGATGATATTCTTGACATAGGGTCCCCACTCACTAGTTTATTTCATTCTACACTAAGGGTCCCCACGCCGTAGTTGATGTTATTATAGACATAGTGTGTCTCCACTCCCTAGTCTCTTTAACAACACATGGTCTCAACTCACTAGTTGATTTTATTTTAGACATAGCGTCTCCACTGCCTAGTCTCTTTTCCAACACTGGGTCTCCATAAACTAGTTGATGATATTTTAGACATAGTGTCATCATTCCTTATTCGCTTTTTTTGACATATGGTCTCCACTCCCTAGTTGATGATATTTTAAACATTGGGTCTCCACTCCTTAGTTGATGATATTCTAGACATAGGGTCCCCACTCACTAGTTTATTTCATTCTACACTAAGGGTCCCCACGCCGTAGATGATGTTATTATAGACATAGTGTCTCCACTCCCTAGTCTCTTTAACAACACATGGTCCCAATTCACTAGTTGATTTTATTTTAGATATAGGGTCTCAACTCCCTAGTCTCTTTTCCAACACTAAGTCTCCATAAACTAGGTGATGATATTTTAGACATAGAGTCATCACTCCTTATTCGCTTTTTTCAACATAGGGTCTCCACTCTATAGTTGATGATATTTTAGACCTAGGGTCTTCACTCCCTATTCGATTTTTCCAACATAGGGTCTCCACTCCATAGTTGATGATATTTTAGACATAGGGTCTCCAACCCCTAGTTGATTTTATTATTGACATAAGGTCTCCACTTTGTAGTCGCTTTACCAACATAGGGCCACCACTCCCTAGTTGATTTTATTTTAGATATAGGGTATCCAGTCCCTAGTCTCTTTTCCAACATAGGGTCTCCACTCCATGACTGATGTTATGTTAGACATCGTGTCTCCGCTCCCAAGTTGATGATATTTTAGACACGGGGTCTCCACTCCCTAATCGCTTTTCCAACATAGGGTATCCACTCCCAAGTTGATTTTACTTTAGACATAGGGTCTCCACTCCGTAGTTGCTTTTCAAACATAGGGTCTCAACTCCCTAGTTGATTTTATTTTAGACATAGGGTATCCACTCCATAGTCCCTTTTCCAATAAAGGGTCTCCACACCCTAGTTGATGCTATTTTAGACAAAGGGTCTCCACTCTATAGTCGCTTTTCCAACATAGGGTCTCCACTCCTACTAGGTTTTATTTTAGACATAGGGTCTCCACTCTATAGTCTCTTTTCCAACATACGGTCTCCACTCCCTAATTGATAATATTTTAGACATAGGATCTCTACTTTCTAATTTTTTTTTCAACACAGGGTTTCCAATCCCTAGTTGGTGATATTTTAGACATAGGTTCTATACTCTCTAGTCTCTTTTTCCAACATGGGATCCTTACTCTCTAGTTGATTTTATATTAGACATAGGGTCTCCACTCGTTAGTGGCTTTTTCAACACAGAGTCTCCACTGTTTCGTTGATGATATTTTAGTCTTTGGGTCTCTACTCCCTAGTTGATGATATTTTAAACATGGGGTGTCCACTCCCTAATCGCTTTTCCAACATAGGGTCTCCACTCCCAAGTTGATTTTATTTTAGAAATAGGGTATCCACTCCATAGTCCCTTTTCCAACACAGGGTCTCCACACCCTAGTTGATGATATTTTAGACAAAGGGTCTCCAATCCATAGTCGCTTTTCCAACATTAGGTCTCCACTCCTAGTAGATTTTATTTTAGACATAGGGTCTCCACTCCTAGGTCTCTTTTCCAGCATACGGTCTCCACTCCCTAGTTGATGATATTTTAGACATAGGATCTCTTCTCTCTAATCTTTTTTTGCAACATAGGGTTTTCAATCCCTAGGTGATGATATTTTAGACATAGGGTCTATACTCCCTAGTCGCTTTTTCCAACATGGGGTCCTCACTCTCTATTTGATTTTATATTAGGCATAGGGTTTCCACTCCCTAGTTGATTTTATTTTAGATATAGGGTCTGCACTCCCTAGTCTCTTTTCCAACATAGGGTCTCTACTCCATTGCTGATGTTATTTTAGACATCGTGTCTCCGCTCCCAAGTTGATGATATTTTAGACACGGGGTCTCCACTCCCTAATCGCTTTTCCAATATAGGGTCTCCACTCCCAAGTTGATTTTACTTTAGACATAGGGTGTCCACTCCGTAGTTTCTTTTCAAATATAGGGTCTCAATACCCTAGTTGATTTTATTTTAGACATAGTGTATCCAGTCCATAGTCCCTTTTCCAACAAAGGGTCTCCACACCTTAGTTGATGCTATTTTAGACAAAGGTTCTCCACTCCATAGTCGTTTTTCTAACATAGGGTCTCCACTCCTACTAGATTTTATTTTAGACAATGGGTCTCCACTCCATAGTCGCTTTTCCAACATAGGGTCTCCACTCCTATTAGATTTTATTTTAGACATTGTGTCTCCACTCTATAGTCTCTTTTCCAACATAGGGTCTCCACTCTATAGTTGATATTTTAGACCTAGGGTCTTCACTCCCTATTCGCTTTTTCCAACATAGGGTCTCCACTCCATAGTTGATGATATTTTAGACATAGGGTCTCCACTCCCCAATTGATTTTATTATAGACATAAGGTCTCCACTTTGTAGTCGCTTTACCAACATAGGGTCACCACTCCCTGGTTGATTTTATTTTAGATATAGGGTCTGCAGTCCCTAGTTTCTTTTCCAACATAGGGTCTCCACTCCTTGGCTGATGTTATTTTAGACATCGTGTCTCCGCTCCCAAGTTGATGATATTTTATACACGGGGTCTCCACTCCCTAATCGCTTTTCCAACATAGGGTCTCCACTCCGAAGTTGATTTTACTTTAGACATAAGGTCTCCACTCCGTAGTTGCTTTTCAAGCATAGGGTCTCAACACCCCAGTTGATTTTATTTTAGATATAGGGTCTCCCCTCCGTACTTGCTTTTCCAACATTGGATCCCAACTCCCAAGTTGATTTTATTTTAGACATATGGTATCCACTCCATAGTCCCTTTTCCAACAAAGGGTCTCCACACCCTAGTTGATGATATTTTAGAAAAAGGGTCTCAACTCCATAGTCGCTTTTCCAACATAGGGTCTCCACTCCTAGTAGACTTTATATTAGACATAGGGTCTCCACTCCCTAATCACTGTTCCTACATAGGGTCCCTACACCCTAGTTTATTTTATTTTTGGCATAGGGGCTCCACTCCCTAGTTGATTTTATTTTAGACATAGGGTTTTCACTCCCGAGTCTCTTTACCAACGTTGTGTCTCCATTTCCATTGTTGATATTCTATATAAAGGGTCCCCACTCTCTATTCTGTTTTCCAACATACGGTCGCCACTCCCTAGTTGATAATATTTTAGACATAGGATCTCTACTCTCCAATATTTTTCTCAACATAGGGTTTCCAATCCCTAGTTGGTGATATTGTAGACATAGGGTCTATACTCACTAGTCACTTTTATATTAGACATAGGGTCTGCACTCCCTAATTTAATTTTATTTTAGACATCATGTCTCCACTCCCAGGTTGATGATATTATAGACATAGAGTCTCCACTCCCTAGTTGATAATATTTTAAACATAGGTTCTCCACTCACTAGTTGATGATATTCTAGACATAGGGTCTCTACTCCCTAGTCGTTTTTCCAACATAGGGTCTCCACTCTCTAGTTTATTTCATTCTACACTAAAGGTCCCTAGTCCGTAGTTGATGTTATTATAGACATAGTGTCTCCACTCCCTAGTCTCTTTAACAACACATGGTCCCAACTCACTAGTTGATTTTATTTTAGACATAGGGTCTGCACTCCCTAGTCTCTTTTCCAACACTGGGTCTCCATAAACTAGTTGATGATATTTTAGACATAGAGTCATCACTCCTTATTCGCTTTTTCCAAAATAGGGTCTCCACTCCATAGTTGATGATATTTTGTCTTCACTCCCTATTCACTTTTTCCAACATAGGGTTTCAACTACATAGTTGATGATATTTTAGACATAGGGTCTCCACTCCCTAGTTGATTTTATTATAGACATAAGGTCTCCACTTTGTAGTCGCTTTACCAACATAGGGTCACCACTCCCTAGTTGATTTTATTTTAGATATAGGGTCTGCACTCCCTAGTGTCTTTTCCAACATAGGATCTCCACTCCTTAGCTGATGATATTTTAGACATCGTGTCTCCGCTCCCAAGTTGATTTTATTTTAGACATAGGGTCTCCACTCCCTAATCGCTTTTCCAACATAGGGTTTCCACTCCCAAGTTGATTTTATTTTAGACATAGTGTCTCCACTCCGTAGTTGCTTTTCCAACAAAGGGTCTCCACACCCTAGTTGATGCTATTTTAGACAAAGGGTCTCCACACCCTAGTTGATGCTATTTTAGACAAAGGGTCTCCACTCCATAGTCGCTTTTCCAACATAGGGTCTCCACTCCCTAGTCGCTTTTCCAACATAAGGTCTCCACTCCATAGTCTCTTTTCCAACATACGGTCTCCACTCCCTAGTTGATAATATTTTAGACATAGGAACTCTACTCTGTTATTTTTTTTTCACCATAGGGTTTCCAATCCTTAGTTGGTGATATTTTAGACATAGGGTTTATACTCCCTAGTCTATTTTTCCAACATGGGATCCTCACTCTCTAGTTGATTTTATATTAGATGTAGGGTCTCCACTCCTTAGTCGCTTTTCCAACATAGTGTCTCCACTCCATTGTTGCTTTTCCAACAATAGAGTCTTCACTGCTTAGTTGATGATATTTTAGTCATTGGGTCTCCACTCCCTAGTTTATGATATTTTAGACATGGGGTCTCCACTCACTAATCGCTTTTCCAACATAGGGTCTCCACTCCCAAGTTGATTTTATTTTAGACATAGGGTATCCACTCCATAGTCCCTTTTCCAACAAAGGGTCTCCACACCCTAGTTGATAATATTTTAGACAAAGGGTCTCCACTTGTCGCTTTTCCAACATATGGTCTCCATTCCCTAGTTGACGATATTTTAGACATAGGGTCTCCACTCCCGAGTCTCTTTACCAACGTAGAGTCTCTACTTCCATTGATGATATTATAGATTAAGGGTTCCCACTCTCTATTTGCTTTTCCAACATACGGTCTCCACTCCCTAGTTGATAATATTTTCGACGTAGGATCTTTACTCTCTAATCTTTTTTTCAACATAGGGTTTCCAATCGCTAGTTGGTGATATTTTAGACATATGGTCTATAATCCCTAGTCGCTTGTTCCAACATGGGGTCCTCACTCTCTAATTTAATTTATATTTGACATAGGGTCTCCACTCCCTACTCTCTTTTTTCCAACATAAGATCTTCACTCCCTAGATGATGATATTGTAGACATAGAGTTTCTACTCCCTAGTGAATTTTGTTTTTGACATTGGGCCTCCACTCCCTAGTTGATAATATTTTAGACATAGGGTCTCCACTCCCTAGTCTTTTTCTCAACATAGAGTTTTCACTCCCAAGTCGATGATATTATAGAAATAGGTTCTATACACTCTAGTCGCTTATCCAATATGGGGTCCTCACTCCCTAGTCGATTTTATTTTAGACATAGGGTCTCCATTCCCTTGTCGCTTTTCCAACATAGGGTCTCCACTCCCTAGTTGATGATATTGTAGGCATAGAGTTTCTACTCCCTAGTGAATTTTATTATAGACATTGGGCCTCCACTCCCTAGTTGATAATATTCTAGACAAAGGGTCTCCACTCCCTAGTCTTTTTCTCAACATAGAGTGTTCACTCCCAAGTTGATGATATTATAGAAATAGGTTCTATACACTCTAGTTGCTTTTCCAATATAGGGTCCTCAATCCCTAGTCGATTTTATTTTAAACATAAAGTCTCCACTCCCTTGTCGCTTTTCCAGCATAGGGTCTCCACTCGCTAGTTAATTATATTTTAGACATCATGTCTCCACTCCCTAGTCTATGATATTATAGACCTAGGGTCTCCACTCCCTAGTTGATGACATTTTCAATATAGGGTCTCCACTCCCTAGTTGATGATATTCTAGACATAGGGTCTCTACTCCCTAGTCGTTTTTCCAACATAATGTCCCCACTCACTAGTTCATTTCATTCTACACATGGTCCCAACTCACTAGTTGATTTTATTTTAGATATAGGGTCTCCATAAACTAGTTGATGATATTTTAGACGTAGGGTATTCACTCCATAGTTGATGATATTTTAGACCTAGGGTCTTCACTCCCTATTCGCTTTTTCCAACATAGGGTCTCCACTCCATAGTTGATGATATTTTAGACATAGGGTCTCCACTCCCTAGTTGATTTTATTATAGACATAAGGTCTCCACTCTGCAGACGCTTTACCAACATAGGGTCAGCACTCCCTAGTTAATTTTAGTTTAGATATAGGGTCTGCACTCCCTAGTCTCTTTTCCAACATAGGGTCTCTACTCCTCGGCTGATGTTATTTTAGACATCGTGTCTCTGCTCCCAAGTTGATGATATTTTAGACACGGGGTCTCCACTCCCTAATCGCTTTTCCAACATAGGGTCTCCACTCGCAAGTTGATTTTATTTTAGACATAGGGTCTCCACTCCGTAGTTGCTTTTCAAACATAGGGTCTCAACTACCTAGTTGATTTTATTTTAGACATAGGGTATCCACTCCATAGTCTCTTTTCCAACAAAGGGTCTCCACACCCTAGTTGATGATATTTTAGACAAAAGGTCTCCACTGCATAGTCGCTTTTCCAACATAGGTTCTCCACTCCTTAGTTGATGATATTTTAGTCATTGGGTCTCAGCTCCCTAGTTGATGATATTTTAGACGTGGGGTCTCCACTCCCTAGTTGATTTTATTTTAGATATGGGGTCTCCACTCCGTAGGTGCTTTTCCAACATAGGGTCTCTATTCCCTTATTGATTTTAAATTTGACATAGGGGCTCCACTCCCTAGTCTCTTTTCCAACATAGGCTCTCCACTCCTTAGTTGATGATATTGTAGACATAGAGTTTCTACTCCCTAGTGAATTTTATTTTAGACATTGGGCCTCCAATCCCTAGTTGATAATATTTTAGACATTGGGTCTCCACTCCCTAGTCTTTTTCTCAACATAGAGTTTCCACTCCCAAGTTGATGATATTATAGAAATAGGTTCTATACAATCTAGTTGCTTTTCCAATATGGGTCCTCACTCCCTAGTCGATTTTATTTTAGACATAGGGTCTCCACTCCCTTGTCGCTTTTCTAACATAGGGTCTCCACTCCCAAGTTAATTTTATTTTAGACATCATGTCTCCACACCCTAGTTGAAGATATTATAGACATAGGGTCTCCACTCCCTAGTTGATGATATTTTAAACATAGGGTCTCCACTCCTTAGTTGATGATATTGTAGACATAGGGTCTCTACTCCCTAGTCGTTTTTCCAACATAGGGTCCCCACTCACTAGTTTATTGCATTCTACACTAAGGGTCCCCAATCCGTATTTGATGTTATTATAGACATAGTGTCTCCACTCCCTAGTCTCTTTAACAACACATGCTCCCAACTCACTAGTTTGTTTTATTTTAGACATAGGGTCTCCACTCCATAGTATCTTTTCCAACATACGGTGTCCACTCCCTAGTTGATAATATTTTAGACATAGGATCTCTACTCTCTAATTTTTTTTTCAACATAGGGTCTATACTCCTTATTCGCTTTTTCCAACATGGGATCCTCACTCTCTAGTTGATTTTATATTAGACCTAGGGTCTCCACTCATTAGTCGCTTTTCCAACATAGTGTCTCCACTCCATAGTCGCTTTGCCAACAGAGAGTCTCCACTGCTTAGTTGATGATATTTTAGTCATTGGGTCTCCACTCCCTAGTTTATTATATTTTAGACATGGGGTCTCCACTCCCTGATCGCTTTTCCAACATATGGTCTCAACTCCCAAGTTGACTTTATTTTAGACATAGGGTATCCACTCCATAGTCCCTTTTCCAGCAAAGGGTCTCCACACCCTAGTTGATGATATTTTAGACAAAGGGTCTCCACTCCATAGTCGCTTTTCCAATATAGGGTCTCCACTCCTAGTCTCTTTTCCAACACTAGGTCTCTAGCAAACTAGTTGATGATATTTTAGACATAGAGTCATCACTCCTTATTCGCTTTTTCCTACATAGGGTCTCCACTCCATAGTTTATGATATTTTAGACATAGGGTCTTCACTCCCTATTCGCTTTTTCCAACATAGGGTCTGCAAGTTGATGATATTTTAGACATAGGGTCTCCACTCCCTAGTTGATTTTGTTATAGACATAAGGTCTCCACTTTCTAGACGCTTTAACCAACATAAGGTCACCACTCCCTTGTTGATTTTATTTTAGATATAGGGTCTGCATTCCCTAGTCTCTTTTCCAACATATGGTCTCCTCTCCTTGGCTGATGATATTTTAAACATCGTGTCTCCGCTCCCAAGTTGATGATATTTTAGACACGGGGTTTTCACTCCCTAATCGCTTTTCCAACATAGGGTCTCCACTCCCAAGTTGATTTTATTTTAGACATAGGGTTTGCATTCCGTAGTTGCTTTACAGACACAGGGTCTCAACTCCGTAGTTGATTTTATTTTAGACATAGGGTATCCACTCCATAGTCCCTTTTCCAACAAAGGGTCTCCACACCCTAGTTGATGCTATTTTAGACAAAGGGTCCACTCTATAGTCGCTTTTCTAACATAGGGTCTCCACTCCTAGTAGATTTTGTTTTAGACATAGGGTCTCCACTCCATAGTCTCTTTTCCAGCATACGGTCTCCACTCCCTAGTTGATAATATTTTAGACATAGGATCTCTACTCTCTAATTTTTTTTCCACATAGGGTTTCCAATCCCTAGTTAGTGATATATTAGACATAGGGTCTATACTCCCTAGTCGCTTTTTCCAGCATGGGATCCTCACTCTCTAGTTGATTTTATATTAGACATTGGGTCTCCACTCCTTAGTCGCTTTTCCAACATAGTGTCTCCACTCCATAGTCGCTTTTCCAACATAGTGTCTCGACAAAGGGTCTCCACTCTATAGTCGCTTTTCCAATATAGGCTCTCCGCTCCTAGTCTCTTTTCCAACACTAGGTCTCCATAAACTAGTTGATGATATTTTAGACAAAGAGTCATCACTCCTTATTCGCTTTTTCCAACATACGGTCTCCACTCAATAGTTGATGATATTTTAGACCTAGGGTCTTCACTCTCTATTCGCTTTTTCCAACATAGGGTCTCCACTCTATAGTTGATGATATTTTAGACATAGGGTCTCCACTCCCTAGTTGATTTTGTTATAGACATAAGGTCTCCACTATGTAGTCTTTTTACCAACATAGGGTCACCACTCACTAGTCGATTTTATTTTAGATATAGGGTCTGCACACCCTAGTCTCTTTACCAACATAGGGTCTCCACTCCTTGGCCGATGATATTTTAGACGTCGTGTCTCCGCTCCTATGTTGATGATATTTTAGACAAGGGTCTCCACTCCCAAGTAGATTTTATTTTAGACATAGGGTCTCCACTCCTTAGTTGTTTTTCAGAAATTGGGTCTCAACTCCCTAGTTGATTTTATTTTAGACATAGGGTATCCAATCCATAGTCCCTTTTCTGACAAAGGGTCTCCACACCCTAGTTGATGCTATTTTAGACAAAGGGTCTCCACTCCATAGTCGCTTTCCACTTCCAAGTTGATTTTATTTTAGACATAGGGTCTCCACTCCGTAGTTGCTTTTCAAACACAGGGTCTCAACTCCCTAGTTGATTTTATTTTAGACATAGGGTATCCACACCATAGTCCCTTTTTCAACAAATGGCCTCCACACCCTAGTTGATGCTATTTTAGACAAAGGGTCTCCACTCCATAGTCGCTTTTCTAACATAGGGTCTCCACTCCTAGTAGATTTTGTTTTAGACATAGGGTCTCCACTACATAGTCTCTTTTCCAACATACGGTCCCACTCCCTAGTTTATAATATTTTAGACATAGGATCTCTATTCTCTAATTTTTTTTTTCAACATAGGGTTTTCAATCCCTAGTTGGTGATATATTAGACATAGGGTCTATACTCCCTATTCGCTTTTTCCAACTTGGGATTCTCACTCTCTAGTTGATTTTATATTAGACATAGGGTCTCCACTCCTTAGTCGCTTTTTCAACATAGTGTCTCCACTCCATAGTCGCTTTTCTACCATAGAGTCTCCACTGCTTAGTTGATGATATTTTAGTCATTGGGTCTCCACTCCCTAGTTTATTATATTTTAGACATGGGGTCTCCACTCCCTGATCACTTTTCCAACATAGGGTCTCCACTCCCAAGTTTATTTTATTTTATACATAGGGTATCCACTCCCTATTCGCTTTTTCCTACATAGGGTCTCCACTCCATAATTGATGATATTATAGACATAGGGTCTCCACTCCCTAGTTGATTTTATTATAGACATAAGGTCTCCACTTTGTAGTCTCTTTACCAACATATGGTCACCACTCCCTAGTTGA
Source organism: Nicotiana obtusifolia (assembly GCA_002018475.1). NCBI lineage: Eukaryota > Viridiplantae > Streptophyta > Magnoliopsida > Solanales > Solanaceae > Nicotiana > Nicotiana obtusifolia. The sequence continues at coordinate 53,514 of MCJB01049030.1, forward strand.
TTTTATTTTAGATATAGGGTCTGCACACCCTAGGCTCTATTCCAACATATGGTCTCCACTACTTGGCTGATGATATTTTAGACGTCGTGTCTCCGCTCCTAAGTTGATGATATTTTAGACAGGGGTCTCCACTCCCAAGTAGATTTTATTTTAGACATAAGGTCTCCACTCCTTAGTTGCTTTTTTGAAATTGGGTCTCAACTCTCTAGTTGATTTTATTTTAGACATAGGGTATCCACACCATAGTCCCTTTTCCAACAAAGGGTCTCCACACCCTAGTTGATGCTATTTTAGACAAAGGGTCTCTACTCTCAAGATGATTTTATTTTAGACATAGGGTCTCCACTCCGTAGTTGCTTTTCAAACACAGGGTCTCAACTCCCTAGTTGATTTTATTTTAGACATAGGGTATCCACTCCATAGTCCCTTTTTCAACAAATGGCCTCCACACCCTAGTTGATGCTATTTTAGACAAAGGATCTCCACTCCATAGTCGCTTTACCAACATAGGGTCTTCACTCCCAAGATGATTTTATTTTAGATATAGGGTCTCCACTCCGTAGTTGCTTTTCAAACACAGGGTCTCAACTCCCTAGTTGATTTTATTTTAGACATAGGGTATCCACTCCATAGTCCCTTTTTCAACAAAGGGCCTCCACACCCTACTTGATGCTATTTTAGACAAAGGATCTCCACTACATAGTCGCTTTTCCAACATAGGGTCTACACTCCTGGTAGATTTTGTTTTAGACATAGGGTTTCCACTGCATAGTCTCTTTTCCAACATACGGTCTCCACTCCCTAGTTGATAATATTTTAGACATAGGATCTTTACCCTCTAATTTTTTTTTCAACATAGGGTTTCCAATCCCTAGTTGGTGATATTTTAGACATAGGGTCTATACTCCCTAGTCGCTTTTTCCAACATGGGATCCTCACTCTCTAGTTGATTTGATATTAGACATAGGTTCGGCATTCCTTAGTCGCTTTTCATACATAGTGTCTCCACTCCATAGTCTCTTTTCCAACATTGAGTCTCCACTACTAAGTTGATGATATTTTAGTCATTGGGTCTCCACTCCCTAGTTTATTATATTTTAGACATGGGGTCTCCACTCCCTGATCGCTTTTCCATCATAGGGTCTCCACTCCCAAGTTGATTTTATTTTAGACATAGGGTATCCAGTCCATTGTCCCTTTTCCAACAAAGGGTCTCTACACCCTAGTTGATGATATTTTAGACAAAGGGTCTCCACACCATAGTCGCTTTTCCAATATAGGGTCTCCACTCCTATTCTTTTTTCCAACACTAGGTCTCCATAAACTAGTTGATGATATTTTAGACATAGACTCATCACTCCTTATTCGCTTTTTCCAACATAGGGTGTCCACTCCATAGTTGATGATATTTTAGACCTAGGGTCTTCACTCCCTATTCGCTTTTTCCAATATAGGGTCTCCACTCCATAGTTGATGATATTTTAGACATAGGGTCTCCACTCCCTAGTTGATTTTCTTATAAACATAAGGTCTCCAGTTTCTAGTCGCTTTACCAACATAGGGTCTCCACTCCTTGGCTGATGATATTTTAGACACGGGGTCTCCACTCCCTAATCGCTTTTCCAACATAGGGTCTCCAGTCCCAAGTTGATTTTATTTTAGACATAGGTTCTCAACTCCCTAGTTGATGCTAATTTAGACAAAGGGTCTCCCCTCCATAGTCGCTTTTCCAACATAGGGTCTCCACTACTAGTAGATTTTATTTTAGACATAGGGTCTCCACTCCATAGTAGCTTTTCCAACATAGGGACTCCACTCCCAGTAGATTTTATTTTAGACATAGGGTCTCCACTCCATAGTCTCTTTTCCAACATACGGTCTCCACTCCCTAGTTGATAATATTTTAGACATAAGATCTCTACTCTCTAATTTTTTTTTCAACATAGGGTTTCCAATCCCTAGTTGGTGATATTTTAGACTTAGGGTCTATACTTCCTAGTCACTTTTTCCAACATGGGATCCTCACTCTCCAGTTGATTTTATATTAGACATAGGGTCTCCACTCCTTAGTCGCTTTTCCAACATAGTGTCTCCACTCCATAGTCGCTTTTCCAACATAGAGTCTCTACTGCTTAGTTGATGATATTTTAGTCATTGGGTCTCCACTCCCTAGTTTATTATATTTTAGACATGGGTTCTCCACTCCCTAATCACTTTTCCAACATAGGGTCTCCCCTCCAGAGTTGATTTTATTTTAGACATAGGGTATCCACTCCATAGTCTCTTATCCAACAAAGGGTCTCCACTCCCTAGTTGATGATATTTTAGACAAAGGGTCTCCACTCCATAGTCGCTTTTTAAACATAAGGTCTCCACTCCTAGTCTCTTTTCCAAGACTAGGTCACCATAAGCTAGTTGATGATATTTTAGACATAGAGTCATCTCTCCTTATTCGCTTTTGCAACATAGGGCCTCCACTCCATAGTTGATGATATTTTAAACCTACGGTCTTCACTCCCTATTCGCTTTTTCCAATATAGGGTCTCCACTCCATAGTTGATGATATTTTAGACATAAGGTCTCCACTCCCTAGTTGATTTTATTATAGACATAATGTCTCCTGCTTCTAGTCGCTTTACCAACATAGGGTCTCCACTCCTTGGCTGATGATATTTTAGACATCGTGTCTCTGCTCCCAAGTTATTGATATTTTAGACACGGGGTCTCCACTCCCTAATCGCTTTTCCAACATAGGGTCTCCACTCCCAATTTAATTTATTTTAGACATAGGGTCTCCACTCCGTAGTTGCTTTTCAGACATAGGGTCTCAACTCCCTAGTTGATTTTATTTTAGACATAGGGTCTCCACTCCATAGTTGCTTCTCAGACATAGGGTCTCAACTCTCTAGTTGATGCTATTTTAGACAAATGGTCTCCACTCCTTAGTCGCTTTTCCAACATCGGGTCTCCACTCCCAGTAGATTTTATTTTAGATATAAGGTCTCCACTCCATAGTCTCTTTTCCAACATATGGTCTCCACTCCCTAGTTGATAATATTTTAGACATAGGATCTCTACTCTCTAATTTTTTTTTAACATAGGGTTTCCAATCCCTAGTTGGTGATATTTTAGACAAGGGGTCTATACTCCCTAGTTGCTTTTTCCAACATGGGATCCTCACTGTCTAGTTGATTATATATTAGACATAGGGTCTCCACTCCTTAGTCGCTTTTCCAACATAGTGTCTCCACTCCATAGTCGCTTTTCCAACATACAGTCTCTACTGCTTAGTTGATGATATTTTAGTCATTAGGTCTCCACTCCCTAGTTTATTATACTTTAGACATGGGGTCTCCACTCCCTGATCGCTTTTCCAACATAGGGTCTCCACTCCCAAGTTGATTTTATTTTATACATAGGGTATCCACTCCATAGTCCCATTTCCAACAAAGGGTCTCCACACCCTAGTTGATGATATATTAGACAAATGGTCTCCACTCCATAGTCTCTTTTCCAACATAGAGTCTCCACTGCTTAGTTGATGATATTTTAGTCATTAGGTCTCCACTCCTTAGTTTATGATATTTTGGACATGGGGTCTCCACTCCCTGATCGCTTTTCCAACATATGGTCTCCACTCCCAAGTTGATTTTATTTTAGACATAGGGTATCCACTCCATAGTCCCTTTTCCAACAAAGGGTCTCCTCACCCTAGTTGATGATATTTTAGACAAAGGGTCTGCACTCCCTAATCGCTTTTCCAACATAGGGTCTCCACTCCCAATTTAATTTATTTTAGACATAGGGTCCCTACTCTGTAGTTGCTTTTCAGACATAGGGTCTCAACTCCCTAGTTGATTTTATTTTAGATATAGGGTCTCCACTCCGTAGTTGCTTTTCAGACATAGAGTCTCAACTCTCTAGTTGATGCTATTTTAGACAAATGGTCTCCACTCCATAGTCGCTTTTTCAATATCGGGTCTCCACTCCCAGTATATTTTTTTTAGACATAGGGTCTCCACTCCATAGTCTCTTTTCCAACATACGGTCTCCACTCCCTAGTTGATAATATTTTAGACATAGAATCTCTACTATCTAATTTTTTTTTCACATAGGGTTTCCAATCCCTAGTTGGTGATATTTTAGACATGGGGTCTATACTCCCTAGTCGCTTTTTCAAACATGGGATCCTCACTGTCTAGTTGATTTTATATTAGACATATGGTCTCCACTCCTTAGTCGCTTTTCCAACATAGAGTCTCTACTGCTTAGTTGATGATATTTTAGTCATTGGGTCTCCACTCCCTATTTTATTATACATTACACATGGGGTCTCCACTCCCTTATCGCTTTTCCAACATAAGGTCTCCACTCCCAAGTTGATTTTATTTTAGACATAGGGTATCCACTCCGTTGTCCCTTTTCCAACAAAGGGTCTCCACACCCTAGTTGATGATATTTTAGACAAAGGGTTTCCACTCCATAGTCTCTTTTCCAACATAGAGTCTCCACTACTTAGTTGATGATATTTTAGTCATTGGGTCTCCACTCCTTAGTTTATGATATTTTGGACATGGGGTCTCCACTCCCTGATCGCTTTTCCAACATAGGGTCTCCACTCCCAAATTGATTTTATTTTAGACATAGGGTATCTACTCCATAGTCCCTTTTCCAACAAAGGGTCTCCACACCCTAGTTGATGATATTTTAGACAAAGGATCTCCACTCCATGGTCGCTTATCAATCATAGGGTATACACTCCCTAGTTTATTATATTTTCGACATGGGGTCTCCACTCCCTGATCGCTTTTCCAACATAAGGTCTTCACTCCCAAGTTGATTTTATTTTAGACATAGGGTATCCACTCCATAGTCCCTTATCCAACAAAGGGTCTCCACACCCTAGGTAATGATATTTTAGACAAAGGGTCTCCACTCCATAGTCGCTTTTCCAACATAGGGTCTCCACTCCTAGTGTCTTTTCCAACACTAAGTTTTCATAAACTAGTTGATGATATTTTAGACATAGAGTCATCACTCCTTATTTGCCTTTCCCAACATAGTGTCTCCACTCCATAGTTGATTATATTTTAGACCTAGGGTCTTTTGTCCCTATTCGCTTTTTCCAACATAGGGTCTCCACTCCATAGTTGATGATATTTTAGACATAGGGTCTCTACTCCCTAGTTGATTTTATTATAGACATAAAGTCTCCAGTTTCTAGTCGCTTTACCAACATAGGGTCACACTCCCTAGTTGATTTTATTTTTGATATAGGGTCTGCCCTCCCTAGTCTCTTTTTCAACATAGGGTCTCAACTACTTGGCTGATGATATTTTAGACATCGTGTCTCCACTCCCTAATCGCTTTTCCAACATTGGGTCTCCACTCCCAAGTTGATTTAATTTTAGACATAGGGTCTCCACTCCGTAGTTGCTTTTCGGACATAGGGTCTCAACTCCCTAGTTGATTTTATTTTAGACATAGGGTATCCACTCCATAGTCCCTTTTCCACCAAAGGGTCTCCACACCCTAGTTGATGCTATTTTAGACAAAGGGTCTCCACTCCATGGTCGCTTTTCCAACATAAGGTCTCCACTCCCAAGTTGATTTTATTTTAGACATAGGGTCTCCACTCCATAGTCGCTTTTCCAACATAGGGTCTCCACTCCTAGTAGATTTTATTTTAGACATAGGGTCTCCACTCCATAGTCGCTTTTCCAACATAGGGTCTCCACTCCCAGTGGATTTTATTTTAGATATCGGGTCTCCACTCCATAGTCTCTTTTTCAACATACGGTCTCCACTCCCTAGTTGATAATATTTTAGACATAGGATCTCTACTGTCTAATTTTTTTTTCAACATAGGGTTTCCAATCCCTAGTTGGTGATATTTTAGACATAGGGTCTATACTCCCTAGTCTCTTTTTCCAACATGGGATCCTCACTCTCTAGTTGATTTTATATTAGACATAGGGTCTCCACTCCTTAGTCGCTTTTCCAACATAGTGTCTCCATTCCATAGTCGCTTTTCCAACATATAGTCTCTACTGCTTAGTTGATGATATTTTAGTCATTGGGTCTCCAATCCCTGATCGCTTTTCCAACATAGGGTCTCCATTTCCAAGTTGATTTTATTTTAGACATAGGGTATCCACTTCATTGTCGCTTTTCAATCATAGGGTCTCCACTCCCTAGTTTATTATATTTTAGACATGGGGTCTCCACTCCCTGATTGATTTTTCCAACATAGGGTCTCCACTCCCAAGTTGATTTTATTTTAGACATAGGGTATCCACTACATAGTCCCTTATCCAACAAAGGGTCTCTACACCCTAATTGATGATATTTTAGACAAAGGGTCTCCATTCCATAGTCGCTTTTCCAACATAGGGTCTCCACTCCTAGTCTCTTTTCCAACACTAGGTCTCCATAAACTAGTTGATGATATTTTAGACATAGAGTCATCCCTCCTTATTTGCCTTTTCCAACATAGGGTCTCTACTCCATAGTTGATTATATTTTAGACCTAGGGTCTTCACTCCCTATTCGCTTTTTCCAACATAGGGTCTCCACTACATAGTTGATGATATTTTAGACATAGGGTCTCCTCCCTAGTTGATTTTATTATAGACGTAAGGTCTCCAGTTTCTAGTCGCTTTACCAACATAGGGTCACACTCCCTAGTTGATTTTATTTTACATATAGGGTCTGCACTCCCTAGTCTCTTTTCAAACATAGGGTCTCCACTACTTGGCTGATGATATATTAGTCATTGGGTCTCCACTCCTTAGTTAATGATATTCTAGACATGGGGTCTCCACTCCCTGATCGCTTTTCCAACATAGGGTCTCGACTCCCAAGTTGATTTTATTTTAGACATAGGGTATCCACTCCATAGTCCCGTTTCCAACAAAGGGTCTCCACACCCTAGTTGATGATATTTTAGACAAAGGGTCTCCACTCCATAGTCGCTTTTCAATCATAGGGTCTCCACTCCCTAGTTTATTATATTTTAGACATGGAGTTTCCACTCCCTGATCGCTTTTTTAACATAGGGTCTCCACTCCCAAGTTGATTTTATTTTAGACATAGGGTATCCACTCCATAGTCCCTTATCCAACAAAGGATCTCTACACCATAGTTGATGATATTTTAGACAAAGGGTCTCCACTCCATAGTCGCTTTTCCAATATAGGGTCTCCACTCCTAGTCTCTTTTCCAACACTTGGTCTCCATAAACTAGTTGATGATATTTTAGACAAAGAGTCATCACTCCTTATTCGATTTTTCCAACATAGGATCTGCACTCCAAAGTTGATGATATGTTAGACCTAGGGTCTTCACTCCCTATTCGCTTTTTCCAACATAGGGTCTCCACTACATAGTTGATGATATATTAGACATTGGGTCTCCACTCCCTAGTTGATTTTATTATGGATACAAGGTCTCTAGTTTCTAGTCGCTTTACCAACATAGGGTCACCACTCCTTAGTTGATTTTATTTTAGATATAGGGTCTCCACTCCATGGCTGATTATATTTTAGAAACCGTGTCTCCGCTCCCAAGTTGATTTTATTTTAGACATAGGGTCTCCACTCCCACGTTGATTTTATTTTAGACATAGGGTCTCCACTCCGTAGTTGATTTTCAGACATAGGGTCTCAACTCCCTATTTAATTTTATTTTAGACATAGGGTATCCACTCCATAGTCCCTTTTAAAAAAGGGTCTCCACTCCTTAGTCGCTTTTCCAACATATAGTCTCTACTGCTTAGTTGATGATATTTTAGTCATTGGGTCTGCACTCCCTGATCGCTTTTCCAACATAGGGTCTCCACTCCCAAGTTGATTTTATTTTAGACATAGGGTATCCACTCCATAGTCCCTTTTCCAACAAAGGGTCTCCACACCCTAGTTGATGCTATTTTAGACAAAGGGTCCACTCTATAGTCGCTTTTCTAACATAGGGTCTCCACTCCTAGTAGATTTTGTTTTAGACATAGGGTCTCCACTCCATAGTCTCTTTTCCAGCATACGGTCTCCACTCCCTAGTTGATGATATTTTAGACAAAGGGTCTCCACTCCGTAGTCGCTTTTCAATCATAGGGTCTCCACTCCCTAGTTTATTATATTTTAGACATGGAGTATACACTCCCTGATCGCTTTTCCAACATAGGGTCTCCACTCCCAAGTTTATTTTATTTTAGACATAGGGTATCCACTCCATAGTCCCTTTTCCAAAAAAGGGTCTCCACTCCATAGTCGCTTTTCCAACATAGGGTCTCCACTCCTAGTAGATTTTGTTTTAGACATAGGGTCTCCACTCCATAGTCTCTTTTCCAACATACGGTCTCCACTCCCTAGTTGATAATATTTTAGATATTGGATCTCTACTCTCTAATTTTTTTTTCAACATAGGGTTTCCAATCCCTAGTTTATTATATTTTAGACATAGAGTCTATACTTCCTAGTCGCTTTTTCCAACATGGGATCCTCACACTCTAGTTTATGTTGTATTAGACATAGGGTCTCCATTCCTTAGTCGTTTTTCCAACATAGTGTCTCCACTCCATCGTCGCTTTTCCAACATAGAGTCTTCACTGCTTATTTAATGATATTTTAGTCATTGGGTCTCCACTCCCTAGTTTATTATATTTTAGACATAGGATATCCACTCCATAGTCCCTTTTTCAACAAAGGGTCTCCACACCCTAGTTGATGATATTCTAGACAAAAGGTCTCCACTCCATAGTCGCTTTTCAAACATAGGGTCTCCACTCCCTAGTTTATTATATTTTAGACATGGGGTCTCCACTCCCTGATCGCTTTTTCAACATGGGGTCTCCACTCCCAAGTTAATTTTATTTTATACATAGAGTATCCACTCCATAGTCCCTTTTCCAACAAAGGGTCTGCACACCCTAGTTGATGATATTTTAGACAAAGGGTCTCCACTCCATAGTCTCTTTTCCAACATAGAGTCTCCACTTCTTAGTTGATGATATTTTAGTCATTAGGTGTCCACTCCTTAGTTTATGATATTTTGGACATGGGGTCTCCACTCCCTGATCGCTTTTCCAACATATGGTCTCCACTCCCAAGTTGATTTTATTTTAGACATAGGGTATCCACTCCATAGTCCCTTTTCCAACAAAGGGTCTTCTCACCCTAGTTGATGATATTTTACACAAAGGGTCTGCACTCCCTAATCGCTTTTCCAACATAGGGTCTCCACTCCCAATTTAATTTATTTTAGACATAGGGTCTCCACTCCGTAGTTGATTTTATTTTAGACATAAGGTTTCCACTCCGTAGTTGCTTTTCAGACATAGGGTCTCAACTCTCTAGTTGATGCTATTTTAGACAAATGGTCTCCACTCCATAGTCGCTTTTCCAATATCGGGTCTCCACTCCCAGTAGATTTTATTTTAGAAATAGGGTCTCCACTCCATAGTCTCTTTTCCAACATACGGTCTCCACTCCCTAGTTGATAATATTTTAGACATAGAATCTCTACTATCTAATTTTTTTTTTCAACATAGGGTTTCCAATCCCTAGTTGGTGATATTTTAGACATGGGGTCTATACTCCCTAGTCGCTTTTTCCAACATGGTATCCTCACTGTCTAGTTGATTTTATATTAGACATATGGTCTCCACTCCTTAGTCGCTTTTCCAACATAGAGTCTCTACTGCTTAGTTGATAATATTTTAGTCATTGGGTTTTCACTCCCTAGTTTATTATACTTTAGACATGGGGTCTCCACTCCCTCATCGCTTTTCCAACATAGGGTCTCCACTCCCAAGTTGATTTTATTTTAGACATAGGGTATCCAATCCATAGTCCCTTTTCCAACAGAGGATCTCCACACCCTAGTTGATGATATTTTAGACAAAGGGTCTCCACTCCATAGTCTCTTTTCCAACATAGAGTCTCCACTGCTTAGTTGATGATATTTTAGTCATTGCGTCTCCACTCCTTAGTTTATGATATTTTGGACATGGGGTCTCCACTCCCTGATCGCTTTTCCAACATAGGGTCTCCACTCCCAAGTTGATTTTATTTTATACATAGGGTATCTACTCCATAGTCCCTCTTCCAACAAAGGGTCTCCACACCCTAGTTGATGATATTTTAGACAAAGGGTCTCCACTCCATAGTCGCTTTTCCAACATATAGTCTCTACTGCTTAGTTGATGATATTTTAGTCAATGGGTGTCCACTCCCTAATCGCTTTTCCAACATAAGGTCTCCACTCCCAAGTTAATTTTATTTTAGACATAGGGTATCCACTCCATAGTCCCTTATCCAACAAAGGGTCTCCACACCCTAGTTGATGATATTTTAGACATAGAATCATCACTCCTTATTTGCCTTTCCCAACATAGGGTCTCCACTCCATAGTTGATTATATTTTAGACCTAGGGTCTTCAGTCCCTATTCGCTTTTTCCAACATAGGGTATCCACTCCATAGTTGATGATATTTTAGATATAGGGTCTCCACTCCCTAGTTGTTTTTATTATAGACATAAGGTCTCCAGTTTCTAGTCGCTTTACCAACATAGGGTCACACTCCCTAGTTGATTTTATTTTAGAATAGGGTCTGCCCTCCCTAGTCTCTTTTTCAACATAGGGTCTCCACTACTTGGCTGATGATATTTTAGACATCGTGTCTCAGCTCCCAATTTGATGATATTTTAGACACGGGGTCTCCACTCCCTAATCGCTTTTCCAACAAAGGGTCTCCACACCCTAGTTGATGCTATTTTAGACAAAGGGTCTCCACTCCACAATCGCTTTTCCAACATAAGGTCTCCATTCCGGAATTGATTTTATTTTAGACATAGGGTCTCCACTCCGTAGTTGCTTTTCAGACATAGGGTCTCAACTCCCTAGTTGATGCTATTTTAGACAAAGGGTCTCCACTCCATAGTCGCTTTTCCAACATAGGGTCTCCACTCCCAGTGGATTTTATTTTAGATATAGGGTCTCCACTCCATAGTTTCTCTTCCAACATACGGTCTCCACTCCCTAGTTGATAATATTTTAGACATAGGATGTCTACTCTCTAATTTTTTTTTCAACATAGGGTTTCCAATCCCTAGTTGGTGATATTTTAGACATAGGGTCTATACTCCCTAGTCGCTTTTTCCAACATGGGATCCTCACTCTCTAGTTGATTTTATATTAGACATAGGGTCTCCACTCCTTAGTCGCTTTTCCAACATAGTGTCTCCACTCCATAGTCGCTTTTCCAACATATAGTCTCTACTGCTTAGTTGATGATATTTTAGTCAATGGGTCTCCACTCCCTGATCGTTTTTCCAACATAGAGTCTCCACTCCCAAGTTGATTTTATTTTAGACATAGGGTATCCACTCCATAGCCCCTTTTCCAACAAAGGGCCTCCACACCCTAGTTGATGATATTTTAGACTAAGGGTCTCCACTCCATAGTCGCTTTTCAATCATAGGGTCTCCACTCCCTAGTTTATAATATTTTAGACATGGGGTCTCCACTCCCTGATCGCTTTTCCAACATAAGGTCTCCACTCCCAAGTTGATTTTATTTTAGACATAGGGTATCCACTCTATAGTCCCTTATCCAACAAAGGGTCTCTACACCCTAGTTGATGATATTTTAGACAAAGGGTCTCCACTCCATAGTCGCTTTTCCAACATAGGGTCTCCACTCCTAGTTGATTATATTTTAGACCTAGGGTCTTCAGTCCCTATTCGCTTTTTCCAACATAGGGTCTCCACTCCATAGTTGATGATATTTTAGATATAGGGTCTCCACTTCCTAGTTGATTTTATTATAGACATAAAGTCTCCAGTTTCTAGTCGCTTTACCAACGTAGGGTCACACTCCCTAGTTGATTTTATTTTAGATACAGGGTCTGCCCTCCCTAGTCTCTATTTCAACATAGGGCCTCCACTACTCGGCTGATGATATTTTAGACATCGTGTATCCGCTCCCAATTTGATGATATTTTAGACACGGGGTCTCCACTCCCTAATCGCTTTTCCAACATAGGGTCTCCATTCCCAAGTTGATTTTATTTTAGACATAGGGTCTCCACTCCGTAGTTGCTTTTCAGACATAGGGTCTCAACTCCCAAGTTGATTTTATTTTAGACATAGGGTCTCCACTCCATAGTCCCTTTTCCAACAAAGGGTCTCCACTCCCTAGTTTATTATATTTTAGACATGGGGTCTCCACTCCCTGATCGCTTTTCCAATATAGGGTTTTGCACTCCCAAGTTATTTTATTTTAGACATAGGGTATCCACTCCTTAGTCGCTTTTCCAACATAGTGTCTCCACTCCATAGTCGCTTTTCCAACATATTGTCTCTACTGCTTAGTTGATGATAATTTAGTCAATGGGTCTCCACTCCCTGATCGCTTTTCCAACATAGGGTCTCCACTCCCAAGTTGATTTTATTTTAGACATAGGGTATCCACTCCATAGTCCCTTATCCAACAAAGGGTCTCTACACCCTAGTTGATGATATTTTAGACAAAGGGTCTCCACTCCATAGTCGCTTTCAATCATAGGGTCTCCACTCCCTAGTTTATAATATTTTAGACATGGGGTCTCCACTCCCTGATCGCTTTTCCAACATAGGGTTTTCACTCCCAAGTTGATTTTATTTTAGACATAGGGTATCCACTCCATAGTCCCTTATCCAACAAAGGGTCTCTACACCCTAGTTGATGATATTTTAGACAAAGGGTCTCCACTCTATAGTCGCTTTTCCACCATAGGGTCTCCACTCCTAGTAGATTTTATTTTAGACATAGGGTCTCCACTCCATAGTCGCTTTTCCAACATAGGGTCTCCCCTCCCAGTGGATTTTATTTTAGATATAGGGTCTCCACTCCATTGTCTCTTTTCCAACATACGGTCTCCACTCCCTAGTTGATAATATTTTAGACATAGGATCTCTAATCTCAAATTTTTTTTCAACATAGGGTTTCCAATCCCTAGTTGGTGATATTTTAGACATAGGGTCTATACTCCCTAGTCGCTTTTTCCAACATGGGATCCTCACTCTCTAGTTGATTTTATATTAGACATAGGGTCTCCACTCCTTAGTCGCTTTTCCAACATAGTGTCTCCACTCCATAGTCGCTTTTCCAACATATTGTCTCTACTGCTTAGTTGATGATAATTTAGTCAATGGGTCTCCACTCCCTGATCGCTTTTCCAACATAGGGTCTCCACTCCCAAGTTGATTTTATTTTAGACATAAGGTATCCACTCCATAGTCCCTTTTCCAGCAAAGGGTCTCCACACCCTAGTTGATGATATTTTAGACTGAGTGTCTCCACTCCATAGTCGCTTTTCAATCATAGGGTCTCCACTCCCTAGTTTATTATATTTTAGACATGGGGTCTCCACTCCCTGATCGCTTTTCCAACATAAGGTCTCCACTCCCAAGTTGATTTTATTTTAGACATAGGGTATCCACTCCATAGTCCCTTATCCAACAAAGGGTCTCTACACCCTAGTTGATGATATTTTAGACAAAGGGTCTCCACTCCATAGTCGCTTTTCCAGCATAGGGTCTCTACTCCTAGTTGATTATATTTTAGACCTAGGGTCTTCAGTCCCTATTCGCTTTTTCCAACATAGGGTCTCCACTCCATAGTTGATGATATTTTAGATATAGGGTCTCCACTCCCTAGTTGATTTTATTATAGACATAAAGTCTCCAGTTTCTAGTCGCTTTACCAACATAAGGTCACACTCCCTAGTTGATTTTATTTTAGATACAGGGTCTGCCCTCCCTAGTCTCTATTTCAACATAGGGCCTCCACTACTCGGCTAATGATATTTTAGACATCGTGTCTCCGCTCCCAATTTGATGATATTTTAGACACGGGGTCTCCACTCCCTAATCGCTTTTCCAACATAGGGTCTCCACTCCCAAGTTGATTTTATTTTAGACATAGGGTCTCCACTCCGTAGTTGCTTTTCAGACATAGGGTCTCAACTCCCAAGTTGATTTTATTTTAGACATAGGGTATCCACTCCATAGTCCCTTTTCCAATAAAGGGTCTCCACACCCTAGTTGATGCTATTTTAGACAAAGGGTCTCCACTCCACAGTCGCTTTTCCAACATAAGGTCTCCATTACCAAATTGATTTTATTTTAGATATAGGGTCTCCACTCCGTAGTTGCTTTTCAAACATAGGGTCTCAACTCCCTAGTTGATGCTATTTTAGACAAAGGGTCTCCACTCCATAGTCGCTTTTCCAACATAGGGTCTCCACTCCCAGTGGATTTTATTTTAGATATAGGGTCTCCACTCCATAGTCTCTCTTCCAACATACGGTCTCCACTCCCTAGTTGATAATATTTTAGACATCTCTACTCTCTAATTTTTTTTTCAACATAGGGTTTCCAATCCCTAGTTGGTGATATTTTAGACATAGGGTCTATACTACCCAGTCGCTTTTTCCAACATGGGATCCTCACTCTCTAGTTGATTTTATATTAGACAATGGGTCTCCACTCCTTAGTCGCTTTTCCAACATAGTATCTCCACTCCATAGTCGCTTTTCCAACATATAGTCTCTACTGCTTAGTTGATGATATTTTAGTCATTGGGTCTCACTCCCTGATCGCTTTTCCAACATAGGGTCTCCACTCCCAAGTTGATTTTATTTTAGACATAGGGTATCCACTCCATAGTCCCTTTTCCAACAAAGGGTCTCCACACCCTAGTTGATGATATTTTAGACAAAGGGTCTCCACTCCATAGTTGATTTTAATATAGACATAAGGTCTTCAGTTTCTAGTCGCTTTACCAACATAGGGTCACACTCCCTAGTTGATTTTATTTTAGATACAGGGTCTGCCCTCCCTAGTTTCTTTTCAACCATAGGGTCTCCACTACTTGGCTGATGATATTTTAGTCATTGGGTCTCCACTCCTTAGTTAATGATATTCTAGACATGGGGTCTCCACTCCCTGATCGTTTTTCTAACATAGGGTCTCGACTCCCAAGTTGATTTTATTTTAGACATAGGGTATCCACTCCATAGTCCCTTTTCCAACAAAGAGTCTCCACGCCCTAGTTGATGATATTTTAGACATAGGGTCTCGACTCCCAAGTTGATTTTATTTTAGACATAGGGTCTCCACTGCGTAGTTGCTTTTCAGACATAGGGTCTCAACTCCCAAGTTGATTTTATTTTAGACATAGGGTATCCACTCCATAGTCCCTTTTCCAACAAAGGGTCTCCACACCCAAGTTGATGATATTTTAGACAATGGGTCTCCACTCCATGGTCGCTTTTCCAACATAAGGTCTCCACTCCCAAAATGATTTTATTTTAGACATAGGGTCTCCACTCCGTAGTTGCTTTTCAGACATAGGGTCTCAACTCCCTAGTTGATGCGATTTTAGACAAAGTGTCTCCACACCATAGTCGCTTTTCAAACATAGGGTCTCCACTCCTAGTAGATTTTATTTTAGACATAGGATCTCCACTCCATAGTCGCTTTTCCAACATAGGGTCTCCACTCACAGTGGATTTTATTTTAGATATAGGGTCTCCACTCCATAGTCTCTTTTTCAACATACAGTCTCCACTACCTAGTTGATAAAATTTTAGACATAGGATCTCTACTCTCTAATTTTTTTTTCAACATAGGGTTTCCAATCCCTAGTTGGTGATATTTTAGACATAGGGTCTATACTCCCTAGTCGCATTTTCCAACATGGGATCCTCACTCTCTAGTTGATTTTATATCAGGCATAGGGTCTCCACTCCTTAGTCGCTTTTCCATCATAGTGTCTCCACTCCATAGTCACTTTTCCAACATATAGTCTCTACTGCTTAGTTGATGATATTTTAGTCATTGGGTCACCACTCCCTGATCGTTTTTCCAACATAGGGTCTCCACTCCCAAGTTGATTTTATTTTAGACATAGGGTATCCACTCCATAGTCCCTTTTCCAACAAAGGGTCTCCACACCCTAGTTGATGATATTTTAGACTAAGGGTCTCCACTCCATAGTCGCTTTTCTATCATAGAGTCTCCACTCCCTAGTTTATTATATTTTAGACATGGGGTCTCCACTCCCTGATCTCTTTTCCAACATAAGGTCTACACTCCCAAGTTGATTTTATTTTAGACATAGGGTATCCACTCCATAGTCCCTTATCCAACAAAGGGTCTCTACACCGTAGTTGATGATATTTTAGACAAAGGGTCTCCACTTCATAGTCGCTTTTCCAACATAGGGTCTCCA
>MCJB01049031.1:0-65511 GCA_002018475.1 Nicotiana obtusifolia
TCACTAGAGTAACTCAGATTTTGGATAAAATGGCTAAACATAATCAAGATTGGCATTCTGAGGATACTACAGGTGGCATTACAATTGGGTCTCCTTCTATGAATAACTTGATCAAAGAAAACTAAGAAAGGGACCAAGTGATTGCTGAACTGGCTACTAATGTCAATGTCTTGACAAAGTTATTCACAGAAAATCAGAAGAAGAAAGTCAATGTAGTGGAGAATGTGCAACCAATGCAAAGTGAAGATTATGAAGATGCGAATTTTGTCAATAATACTCATGGGGGTTATCAAAGGCAACCTTACTAGGGTCAAGCGACACAAAACCATTGGAGACCGAACCCGCAAGGGCAAGGTCCCCAACAATGGCGGAATGATCAAACTGGCCCTAGTCAGGGAAATTGGAACAACAGTAACCATTTTCCAAATCGAAGTTTCAACCCCTATGTTCCTCCGAAGGGGCACTATCCGAATCAGGGATCCTCAAGTGAATCTAAATTGGAGAGTATGCTCGAGAGGATATTACAGAACCAAGAGAAGTCAGACACGTCCATGAAAAACATGATTGAATTGGTTGGCTCCCACACAGCAGCGATCCAAGAGTTGGAATTGCAAATGGGGGACCTTTCTCGTGAGCAATATCCACAACAAAAAGGAACACTTCCTAGCAACACGATTGCAAACCCTAAAGGAAGTGGAAGTGGCCCAACTGCTCATATCATGGCTGTCACGACTAGGAGTGTTAAGACATTACAGGGCAGAGATGATGCTGAAGAGCTTCAGAAAAAAGCTGAAGTTGAAAGAGATAATGTTGCTGAGGTAGGTGAGAATCCAGAAATTGTAGTGAACATAGATGAGACTCAGGAAGGGGTAAAGGATAAGGCTGAAGAAACATCAACCGTTCTTCCACCAATTCCTAGACCCCCTCCTCATTTTCCTCAGAGACTTGCAAGGAGAGTTGACAACAGCAAGTTTGAGAAGTTTTAAGACATTCTCAAGCAGCTATCAGTTAATATACCTTTCTTGGAGGCTTTCCAAGAAATGCCTGGGTTTGCCAAATATCTGAAGGATCTGATCACGAAAAAGAGAACCACCAGGAATGAGGTGGTAAATGTGACTCACAGGGTCAGCTCTATCATAGCCACCAATCCGATCCAAAAGAAAGAGGACCCAGGAGCTTTCACTATTCCGTGTACTATTGGAGTACGCGATTTTTCTAAGGCATTGTGTGACAATGGAGCTAGTATTAATCTAATACCTCTAGCCATCTACAAACAAGCTGGGTTAGGAATACCGAGGCCGACAAGCATGAGGTTGCAAATGGCTGACCGATCTATCAAGAACCAGTTGGTATTGTGGATGATGTAATTGTGAAAGTTGGAAAGTTTAATATTCAGCTGATTTTGTGATCCTTGATTGTTCTGTAGACAAGGAAATCCCCATTATACTGGGAAGACCTTTCTTAGCGACTAGACGAGCTCTTATGGACTCGGAGCGCAATGAAATAAAGTTCCGGGTAAACAATGAAGAAGTCACTTTTCAAGCTAGTAAGGGGATGAAGATGCCAACCGAGTATGAGAAAATTTCATTAATCGGTATTATTGATGAAGTTGATGAAGCCGTTGAGATGAAAATGGAAGAGCAGTGTTTCGGTGAGGCACTGGCAGCCATATCGGTAAATTTTGATGGAAATGACTTGGATGGGTTCATGGAGTCGGTGAATGCGTTAGAAGGTCGTGGCTCTTACTCTTATACTCCACCAAAACTGTCCTTAGATTTGGAGAACCGACCCACACCTCCAGCAAAGCCTTCCCTTATTGAACCACCCCAATTAGAGCTCAAGCCACTTCCGTCGCATTTGAGGTATAAATTTCTTGGTCTAAATAACACTTTACCAGTAATTGTGTCTTCGTTGTTGAATGATGTGCAGGTAGAGCAGTTGCTGAAAGTTTTGAAGGAACACAGACAGGCAATCGGATGGACAATCGCGGACATCCAGGGAATTCCGGCAGGAATCTGTGAGCACAAGATTCAACTTGAAAACAGGACAAAACCAAGTGTGGAGCACCAGAGACGACTAAATCCATCAATTCAATAACTGGTGAAGAAAGAGATAATAAAATGGCTGGATGCAGGAGCTGTTTACCTGATTGCCGATAGCTCGTGGGTGAGTCCAGTGCAGTGTGTGCCAAAGAAAGGAGGTATGACTGTGGTCACGAATGAAAAGAATGAACTGATTCCAACAAGGACCGTAACTGGATGGAAAGTATGCATGGATTACAGGAAGCTCAATAGTGCCACGTGCAAGGATCATTTCCCTATGCCTTTTATTGATCAAATGCTTGATCGGCTAGCCGGAAAGTCCTTTTACTGCTTCCTCGACGGATACTCCGGGTACAATCAGATAAATATTGCTTTGGAAGATCAGGAGAAGACAACGTTCACTTGCCCGTATGGAACATTTGCCTTCAGTCGAATGCCTTTCGGCTTATGCAATGCTCCAGCTACATTCCAGCAGTGCATGATGTCGATTTTTTTTGATATGGTGGAAGATTTCCTCGAAGTCTTCATGGATGATTTCTCAGTAGTCGGGGAAACGTTTGAGCAATGCTTGAAGAATCTCAAGAAAGTGTTGAAACGATGCGAAGAAACAAACCTTGTATTAAATTGGAAAAAATGCCACTTTATGGTGGATGAAGGTATTGTTTTGGGGCACAAAATCTCCAGGCATGGATTGAGGTGGATAAGGCAAAAATTGAGATCATCTCCAAGCTCCCTCCTCCCACATCAGTGAAAGGTGTCCGTAGCTTTCTGGGGCATGCTGGATTCTACAGACGGTTCATAAAAGACTTCTCAAAGATTGCACACCCAATGTGTAAACTCTTAGAGAAAGATACCAAGTTCGTCTTTGATGAAAAATGCCTCACTGCTTTTGAAGAACTGAAAATGAAGCTCACCACAGCTCCTATCATTGTCACACCGAATTGGTCGTTACCTTTTGAGCTTATGTGTGATGCCAGCGGTGTAGCTATTGGAGTGATGCTGGGACAGAGGCACAACAAAATTCTTCACCCAGTATACTATGCTAGCAAGACGCTTAATGGAGCGCAAATGAACTACACTGTAACGGAGCAGGAATTGTTAGCTATTGTGTATGCATTTGAGAAGTTCCGTGCATATCTATTGGGCTCCAAAGTGATTGTGTATACAGATCATGCTGCTCTCCGTTATTTGATGGCGAAAAAGGATGCTAAGCCTCGACTGATCCGATGGGTTTTACTGCTACAAGAGTTTGACTTTGAAGTCATGGATCGTAAGGGAACACAAAACCAAGTGGCAGATCACTTGTCTAGATTGGAGGAAGCAGGGAGACAAAAAGAAGAGCTGGAGATAAATGATTCCTTTCCAGATGAACATATACTGATGATATCAAATTCAGTTGCACCATGGTATGCTGACATCGCTAACTACATCGTAAGCGATTTTATTACGGAAGGGTTGGAATCGTACCAAAGGAAGAAGTTCTTGAGGGATTCTCGAAATTATTATTGGGAAGAACCATTCCTATTCCGTATCTGTGCGGGTAACATCATTCGAAGATGCGTACCCGAGGAAGAGATGCTACCAATCCTGAAAGCATGCCATGACTCACCAGTTGCGAGTCATCATGGGGGCAACAGAACAGCTGCAAAGGTTTTGGAGTGTGGATATTACTGGCCAACCATTTATGAGGATGCTAATCAGTTGGTGAAGTTGTGCGACCAAGGCCAACGACAGGGCCCGATTTCGAGGATGCATGAGATGCCTATGAAATTTGTTATGGAAATCGAACTATTCGATGTTTGGGGTATTGACTTCATGGGCCCTTTCATAAGCTCATGTGGGATGAAATACATCCTAGTGGCTGTGGACTATGTATCCAAGTGGGTAGAAGCCGTTGCCTTGCCAAACAACGAAGCTCGAAGTGTGACCACGTTCCTAAAGAAGAATATTTTCACCAGGTTCGGCACCCCAAGAGCCATCATCAGTGATGGAGGATCACATTTCTGTAACAGAGTGTTCAAAGGCCTCCTCGACAAGTATGGGGTTAAGCATAAGGTTGCCACACCTTATCATCCACAATCGAGTGGCCAAGTTGAAGTATCTAATAGGGAAATCAAAAGCATCCTGTCCAAGACTGTGAACGCAAATAGGACTGATTGGTCAAGAAAGCTAGACGATGCTCTTTGGGCATACCGTACAGCTTACAAGACTCCCATTGGTACATCCCCATATCGGTTAGTTTTTGGGAAGGCATGCCATTTACCCGTTGAACTCGAGCATAAGGCTATGTGGGCCTTAAAGAGACTAAACATGGATTGGGCGGAGGCCGGAGCTTTAAGGCTTGCATAATTGAATGAAATGGAGGAATTCAGATTTCATGCCTATGAGAGTGCAGCGGTTTATAAAGAACGAATGAAGTTCGTCCATGATTCAAAGATCTTGAAGAGAGTTTTAAGGCGGGAGACCTGGTGTTGCTATTCAATTCGAGACTTAAATTATTTCCAGGGAAGCTGAAGTCCAAATGGTCGGGACCATTCAAGGTTGTAAATGTCTTCCTGTTTGGAGCTGTCGAATTGGCATCGGAGGATGGGCTCCGAACCTTCAAGGTTAATGGTTAGCGAATCAAACACTATCTGGGTATAGGTGGAGAAAAACACGTGGTAGAGCAGCTGGCTCTACAAGATGATCAAGTCCCACCTACGGAATGAGATCAGAGACATCCTAGCATCGTCGTGCCGACGTTAAATCAAGCACTTCATGGGAGGCAACCCATGTGTGGTATCAGTCATTTTTTGTGTTTATTTAAATTGTGCTTTTCTTCTTTTTCTTTATTTATTTATAACTCAGGTCTACATTTGTACTTAGTTCTCTTTGAAGGGTCTTTAGATGCAGGAATGTCATGAATGAACACAAGAATTAGCGAGAAGTTGTTGAAACTGCAGAAGAATGTCGACGTGAAAAATGTAGCACATATGCGACCGCATTTGTGATATGCGAATCGCATTTGTGTCACATTGTGAGGCAGAAAGTTGAGCAAGAATAGTAAGCAAAAATGCGACGCAGTTCAACAAATTTGCGGTTCGCATTTGAAGTATGCGAACCGCATTCTCACCGCAAAGTGAAGCAAAAAGTCGAGCAACAATTGTGAGAGACAATGCGATGAAGCTCGAAAATCTGCGGTTCGCATATCAATTATGCGAACCGCAGTTCAACCGCAAACAGACACAGAGAATTTAGCTCTGTGGTCTGTTGAAAATGCGGTGGAGGCTCTTAATCTGCGGTTTGCATTTCAATTCTGCGAACCGCATTTCAACCGCAAACCGCCACAGAAAATTCAGCTCACAAGTTGGTTGAAAATGCGGTGGACTTCATCATTTGCGGTTCGCATTTCAATTATGCGAACCGCATTTACCTCGCATACCTAACAGGTAAGTGTTCGCATTCTCTTTCCTATTTTTGACCCTACGCTCTAAGTATATAAAAAAAAACAAAAACAAACAAACAAAATCACAAACAAACAAAAGAGAAGAGACGACGGAAACAGAGAAGACTTCCGACGATCATCATCGGAAAACTACAACTGTCAGGCCAAGAGTTCATTTACCTTTAATCTAAGAGCTTCTATCTCCTTCCCAAGGTATGTGCACTTTTTGCTTCACCTTACATTCGTAGTTTGAAAACCTAGGGTTTATTATTCAGTAAAGTAGTTCAAGGATCTTCGAGTGGAAAAAAGAAATTTTGGGTTTCGTTGCTTAAGGGGTGCAATTAGATCGCATTTCCTAAACCCTAGATGCCTGAGCAAGATGACAAATGTGGTGAATCTGCGATCGCGAAACCAAAGTGCGAACCGCAGATCCACCGCGAACACACTCAGGACCTTTAGCTACAATTGGTGAATTATGCGGTGGTTCTGCGATCGCAGATCTCATTTTGCGATGAGAATGCGAATGCATTTGTATGCGACGAACAGTCTTATGCACATAACCACTATGCGATGTGGTTTGCGATTCGCATAGTGGTTCTGCGATCGCAAATGACATCGCACTTCTACAACTCTTTGATTATCCCTCCTGTTTCTGTCTTTTCTCGAATAATGATAATGTCACTACCATATGCTATTTATGCAGACATGGCTAAAAAACATCCCCAAAGCAAAAGGCCTTCTACCGCTTCAACCTCCGAACCAACCAAACGAGCAAAGAAAGATTCAACTAGACCTAACACCTCCCAGTCTGAAGAGGAGGATTGCTTTCCGGAAGTTGATCTAGTTGCGGAGGCACGGAGGAAGAAAGGAGATGACCTCCAGCTTCGCTTTGAAGTTGAAGGCTCAAGATCTTTATTTCGGGACGCACTCGCAAAGCGAAGGATTCTGCCGGAGAAGAAGTTGAGTCTGAATGGGCTTCCAGAACAATACCCTCACATCCTGGACAACATTAAAATGAGGAACTGGGAGTACTTCACCACAGACCCAAAGGAGTACAACGAGTCAATGGTCCGGGAATTCTATGCGTCGTACGGAGCATCACGATCAGCATACCATAGACGCAATAGAATTTTTACAGGCACTGTCCATGTTCGGGGTAAAGCTGTATTCTGTGACAGCAACCACATCAATAAACTATTCTTCCCTGAATGGGAATCAGGCACAGCGGAGTACGATGCAAAGTACTCCAACAAGAAAATGAGCGTGGATGGATAACGTCCACCATTGCAAAGGGGATTCCAGCCTGGATCAATCCTGGAAGGAAAATTTTCAAAGAGGACCTCACAAGGGAAGCCAAATATTGGCTAAGCTTCATCACTTCTAATCTAGTGCCCTCCAGAAATGAAACTGAAATCAGCATTGAGAAGGCACTTCTCATTGTATGTATAATGAAGGGGGTTAAGATTGATGTGGGGAGCCTTATCTTCCAGGAAATTGGTATCCGAGCTACTCAGCGGGCCACATCACTCCCATTCCCAAGTCTGATCACCACCCTATGCCAAGAGGTGGATGTCCCATTCTTACCCACAACGAGACAGACTTGGGAGGTCTACGAGAGATATTGATATCACTCGTATCAGCGATGCATCGGCCCCAACAACCACCCCAATAGAAGACATTGACTCTCAAAACCTCCTGTCTCCTCAAGATCCTGAACCTTCTACAGCTGCTGAAGCACCTGCACCCTCAGCTACCACCGGCCCATCAACCTCACACATGCCAGCCATTTCAAGACTTGGTTTAATTGCTCATCATGTTAATGCTAAAGTAGACCAGCTCTTGAAAACATTGCCTTCACTAATTAAACAAGCCTTGACTCCGCTGCAACAACAACAATTAGACATCGGAGAGAGGTTGACAAAGCTTGAGTCGAGGGTTGAAAGCATTGAAAAAGATGAAGTGAGGGATCTACCCCAACTGCGGGAGGATGTAAAATCACTAAAGACCGACCTCCAAAAGATGAAAAATGTGGAGTTCGACATATCTCCTCTCCTCCCTAACGAGGGTGATCAGGGTGCTGGCCATGCTGACTTGGGACTCGACTTCACAACACTCATGGCGGACATCCAACCGTCATCTGCTAAAGTGCCCCAGCCTCCTGCCCCTACAGTTCCGGTTGAATCTACTAATGACGAGACTTCAAAAGGGTCTTCAGAATCTGAAGGGGACGACTCTGAGGAGGCCAGTGTCGAGCTCGATGAGGGTGCAACCCCTAAGCCAAAAGGAAAACAAATTGCAGTGCCCACAGCAGAGGAAGAACAAGAGCAGGAAGACATCGACGAAGCCATTGAGCGATCATTAGTAGATAAGGCTACCAGGAGATGGCCATCAGCTGGAGAAGGTAGCAGCTCAGCGGCTCCCCCACCGGCCTCGGACCAGACTCACTCTTCTCCTCCAGCACCGGCAGAGAGCTAGGCTACTCTCTTCGCGCAATTGCGCCACCAGGGAGCCCCTTGTCCTTTACAATTTTTTTATTGCATTAGGGATAATGCATGTGCTTAAGTTGGGGGTGGTAGCCTTACATTTCTATTTTGTCTGTATATTTGATTGAATTTTGAGCACGTGGGTGATAGTTGATATGTTTATGTAGTAATGTTTTATGACTTTTTTTTTTAGCAATGTTTTATGATTTTTGTGTATATGTTATTGTAATCAAATAGTTAGCAATAAACTCCCCTTGTTTTTTCTTGTGTCGGGTTCTTTTTCAAGGGTGTAATAGTAGAACCGGGCAGTTGAGTATGAAGTATATTGACCAGGATGGTACATCTGTTGACAATCAAGTATGTAACCATATGTGAAGTATAGACCCCTAGAACAAATCAATTAGGTGGATTTGAGGCTCGCTCAGTAACTCTAGGTCTACTTAGAATTGTGTATTTATACACGAGGATGGCCTCGAGTTACTAAATGCGAATTCCAAAGCTGTAAACTATGTTAACCAAACAGTTGATGTGCTAGTGGATGTGATCTCATTGTTTTGACAGTTCTTGTGTTCATTGCTGCCATCTAGAACTTGCCCGGTTGGTTCGTCGTTGCCTATAATAGGTACGCTAAGTTAGAGAAGTGATCTTAGGCTTTCTTTGAGTAGTGGTGAAACCTTTCTAGCCTTTTCAGCCGACCTGTGCATAATGAATATCACTAGTACCCTATTTTGAGCCTTGTAGCCTTTTTCTTGGCCTCCGCATTACAACCTTATCCCATTCATCAAAGATGACTTCTTTTGAACCCATTCCTCCTTGAACATTGAGAATATTGTTAAAAGTTAAGTTAGGGGTGGGGATCAATAAGAAAATGGGCAAGATCGTGAAATAAAACTGGAACGCCGTACCTCAAAAGCTCATGTTAATCTATGGAAGCTTCGAAAAAAAATAAAAAATTATGTGGGTGGTATAAAGAAGCTTGAGAATCAAATAAAGAGGTATGCAAGTGGGGTTTAATGCGGGATTGTAAGGCCAATGAGGCCATGTGATCAAAAAGGAACAAAAGGTTGAAAGAAAGAAGAGTGTAATTAGTGTTCAAGGAGGAAGTAGCCACTATTATCTAAATATACATCCTACCCTTCCTTAAACCGACATTACAAGATTATAAAGTCCTTATGTGATCTCTAACCAAGTATTCTTATAACTAGGCGATGAATTAAAATAAGGGCAAGCCTATGGCATGGCAGGTGGTGACACTTGAAATTCTGTTCTGAGAGCGAGTGTACTAGTACTTTTGTCCCTTGAGTTTGCTATGATAAATATTGCGAGAGTGGGACTTTCTTTCTAGTGAGGGCACATACACTGCTAGGTTGATAGTCAGTTGAGCTCTGAGGAAAGCATAAGTAAATTCAGCTGAAAGTAGCATTTAGTTACTTTGTTGAGGCTCAAAGTTCACTAATTGATTGTTTGCCTTTGAGCATTTTAATGATTCAAAGGGGGTACAATGGTAAAAAGGGTTATACTTAAGATGTTAACAACAAACACCGTCTATGGTCAGTATTGCTTCATATTTGATAAGTAAAATCTAGTTTAGGACAGTGTCGTGCTAGTTGCTTGAGGACAAGCAAGAGCTTAAGTTGGGGGTGTTGATGTGCCGGGTAATTTCGGCACATTTTGATACTATTTGTTTAGAGTTTAACTTGTTCTACTTGTTAATTATCACGATACTTACGTAATTTTAGTGTAATTTCAGTGTATTGAGTGAAGAGATCCAGAAGCATGAAAAGAAGTCCAAAAAGCCAGCCAAAGGCAAGAAAAGAGGTCAGGAGCATAGCAGGTTCAATTCTGCGATCGCAAAATAGCTATGCGAGTCGCAGAATTCGCAAGAAGATCGCAGATGCAGATAGAACTTTAAGCTAACTTTCAGGTGGAGAATGCGGTCGCAAATGCGACCGCAAAACAGGAATGCGAACTGCATTCTCATCGTAAACACGAACAGAGTCTGGGTGAAAAATAGAGTGAAGAATGCGATCGTATTCTGCGATCGCAAAGTCAATATGCGAACCGCAATTTCAGATGCGACGAGAGGGAAGCTGACTGGTGTGATCTGCGATGGAACATGAAGATTTGCGAACCGCATTCCTGTTCTGCGATAGGAATGCGATCCGCATACGTGCAATGAGGTCAAACTTGACTGCTACTCACCTCGGGTTTTGGGCTTCTATAAATAGCTTTTCTAGGGTTGTGTGAAGATATATTTGTCAGAATTCAGAGTGAAAAGTACAGCTTTTGATTATTTTCGAATTGAGAGAAGTTTTTGGGTTATCAAAACTGAGAATTCTATATTTTTGTAAGATGAATTCAATTATTCTCCTTTGTTCTTTAGTTATCAATATGTGTAGCTAAACTCTAATACTGAGGTTGTGAACTCTAGATGGGTATAATGTTATTGAGAGTTTGATATTGATTCCAATTTCAAAAGAAGCTTGATTTATTTATTTCTTGTTTTTAAATTAATCGTTAGTGGTTGCAAACATTAATGAATGCCAATTTACGCTATTGTATCTTGGAAAAGTGAGATAGAGTTTGGTAGAGATAAATAACAATAATTCAAGGCTTTAAACCTTGTTTAACGAAATCACTTAGGAGTAAGTAGATTTTAATTTGGCGAATGATTGGGTGTTCTTAATTTGACTCTTTTGTATTCGGGAGAATCATAAGAGGATACGTTATCCAAGTGTTGGGAAATACTGGATAATAAGTTAATAAGAACCGATTGCATATCAAGAACGGACTTCAATATCAATATCAAGAGCATTTTACTACATTAGCGGGAACACAACCTTAGTATCTTAAATTCATATTTTTACGTTCAAATTATTCTCAAACAGCAGTTCTTAGTTTACTTTTCTTTACATATTCAACACCAATTTATTCTATTTGGCTACTTGATCGAATTACGACTAAGTAAAGTATTGCATTAATTGGATAATTGTTTCACGCCTATTCCCTGTGGGATTCGACCCCAACCTCGTTGGGTTACTATATTTGACATCGATCACTTACACTATTGTTAAGGTGTAATTTGAGCGAATCAGTAGGGGAACTACTAGAAGCCATGTGATGTGATAAGGTGGGCTAAAACGCGGGATGCTATTTTGAGAAAATGATTTTCAAAACTCAGTATAAAGGCTCTCGCGGTGATATAAGAAAAGTTGTGATTTATTTTTACGATTTGAGACTACGAGGTGGTACCTCGGGAGGGCTCTTGTTGTCATTTCCTCTTTTCTGTGCACTTGTCTTTGATTGTTGTTTTCCTTAACATACTACTAATTGTTTTTCTCTGTGATTGCACTTTTTGCTCAGTTCTATGTAGCTAACCTTGTTGCGTTGGTCGCTGCTTCAAACTTCATTGCTGCTTTTATTACACTATACATTTCGTGTTGATCATTTCTTATGTGCCATTCATTGTCTCTACTCCTATTTGTTGACTGGAATTGTGGTGGAACACTTGCACAAGCATACACATAGTTAAATCACCCATATCGGTTTCAAAAGGTGAATCTTGATGTCATTAACCATTGTACATACTCTTGTCTACTTGCCTTCTGTGTGAGGGATGTTCTATTGGCATGTGAGTCGTCCATGCAGATATGAGTTGTAATGTGGAAACAAGATGCCAAGTGATTAGGGTTCAAGAATTGGGACCCGTGAGCTGTGATTATGAGGTTCGCTACCTCGTGGAAATGCTTGAACAAATCTGGTGTGACAACGGTTGTTCTTATTGAGTTGTTGCTGGTTTTTCCTTTATTTTGATTTCACCGGACTTAGACTGGGTCTAGCTTACTCTATGGCATTATTACCTAACTGTTTCCTGTTAAATATTGTTGTTATTAGTGTCTTGTTTTGGTATTCCTTACCCTGCTTATTTGTATATTAATATTGTTTTTTTCTGTTAGTTCACCTTCACACTTGTTCAAGTTGTTTAGTCCCGTAGGTGTCTTGACTGTCGCTCGTCAGTACTCCATCGAGGTTAGTCTTGATACTTACTGGGTACCGCTGTGGTGTACTCATACTACGCTTCTGCACCTTTTTTGTGTGCAGATCCAGGTGCCACGGTTGTTGTTGATTATTAGTTGGCTGGTCGAGCTGTGGAGACTCAAGGTAAACCTACCGTCGAATTCGCAGGCCTCAGAGTCACTGATAAGTGGGATTTTTGACGGCTTATTAGCGCCTTTTAGCTTTTATTTTAGTCTAAAAGCATTAAATTGTGTTCCCGAAACTAATGAAATTGTACAAAATTGTAGGAATACTGGAAGTTGGTCTCCCAAGATGAAATCCGACCCAAAAAGGAGTAATCAAGCACAAGGAAATAAAGGGCGCAGAAGCACAAATGTGCGGTTCGCAGAAGGAATTCAGCGGCCGCAGAAGAAATTACGGACCGCAAAATTCCATCTGCAGCTGCAAACCAGGAGAAAGAATTTAGCAGACATTTGCGCAAAGTGCGGACCGCACATAAATTGTGCAGCTGCAAAGCTGGGCTGAGAGTCGAAGATCAGTGAGTATGCAAAAAGACCAAGTCCAGGAACCTCCGTGAATTACGAAGAGTGCCTTGCGGCCACATTCCTAATTATGCGGACCGCAGGTGAGTTGCCTTGTGGCCACAATCCAGAAATGTGCGACCGCAGAAGAATGCCTCATGGCCGTAGTTTAGAAAAGTGCGGCCGCAAAACTCCAGTTCCTGCCAGATGAAGAAATCTGCGGATCGCACATGGAATTGTGCGGCCGCAGAACCTCCCGAGGAGTATTTTTGTCCGAGATTATCAGCCTTCTATAAATAGAGGAGTTTCACATCTGTAGTTGCTGTAGCTATTTTTCTTTACTACTTTAGGAAGTTTTACATTGCTTTGGTGTATTTACGATAGATTTAATCATTTTATGCTTCTTTTTTTTTAGCAAATTATAAGATTTTATTCATAATAAAAGCAAGCCGCAAAGGAAGAGTACAAGTAAGGGGGACAAAAGCTCGAGTAGTGTCGCCTATATACCTTGGCTATATAATTACTCCTCTGCGCCTCACATTGCCTTTATAGCAGCCTCATGTAGAGGAGTCATGGAGTAGCTGCCGGCAATAAATGTATCATGAGGGCATATAATCTAATAGCCGTTCGGGTGAGTCCAAAGGCATAGGATCTAAGCAAACACATACCAAACTAAACCTTACCTTACAAATCCTATTGAGGCAAATAAAAAACCTCACCTATTAGCACGCATGTAAAAAGAAAGAACTTGCAAGAACCAAAGATTCGATGATCATCATAGAGTTTATAATACACTCTATGATGATATTACATATGATTATGCTTATAAAAAGATATAGTAGAAAGAAGTACAAATTACATTCTTGCCTCTCCTTTGACAATTTTTTAATTTTTTCCATTTCTAATTCTTTATCTGCTTCTTCCGCCCTTTTTAATAAGTATTCAAGATTCATGTCTTCTTTTTTGATCTCCCAGACTTTCTTGACGTTGTTGCGACAACCTGTTTTTGTCTCGCAGCTCTCATTGGAAGTCGCCTAATGGTTACCTACTCACTGACCTTGCCGTCCCAACCTTTTTTCCTTGGATGAGCCTTCTGATTTCTTCCATTGTGCATTGGTGATAAATCACCTCTTATAGTTGCCTGTATCCAGCACTGATTTAGCATTTCAGCTTCTTCTCCTTCTTCATAAATTTCTCTTCCGAGATTAGCATGTTGTGTCAAACCATCGTTTGTCACCTTCGTCGCGACTGCCATTTCTGTACGTTGCTCTGTTTCTTGCCTAACATTAGCCTCATGTCCAGTGGTGCAAGCTTGAGATGAGTCTAATGAGTTT
The DNA here is from genome assembly GCA_002018475.1 of Nicotiana obtusifolia. NCBI lineage: Eukaryota > Viridiplantae > Streptophyta > Magnoliopsida > Solanales > Solanaceae > Nicotiana > Nicotiana obtusifolia. The sequence goes on from MCJB01049031.1 coordinate 13,822, forward strand.
AAAGGATTAGAAGTTGCTAAAGCATCCAATAGCATTCTATCCTCCAATGATATAACTGGACTTGCTGAACTAAAGTGCTGCTGTTTCTCCTGTCCAGTGCTCGCCACAATTTGCTGCTGATTTGCAGAGGTTAATGTATCCAAGATTAGTGGTCTGCTTGAGCTAACCTGCTGCTTCTGTTGGTGCTGTTGTTCCGAGTTTAACACTGGACTGCTGTCTTGCTGCCAAAATTTTGAGAAATTCTGATGTTGTTCACTGGTTGTGTGCTGCTGCTGTAGATGCTATTGTATATTATTTGGAAGTGGTACTGGTCTTGTGCAAAGTCACTGCTGTTGTATATTATCTGGACTGTTGCTGCAATGTTGCTGCTGCTGTCGTGAAGTCTCAGCACTATTGTTCATAAATTGTTGCTGGTGCTGCCCATGTGTTGCTTCTGAAATCATCGCACTGCTGGTGCTAACATGATGCTGCTGCTGCCCAGCTAACACTACTGTACGCTCGTGTTGCTGGTGTCCAGTGCTTTGACGAAGTTGCTGCTGATTCTGTCTAGTTTTATCCTGCGTCTGCTGCTGTCTAGTTGTGCTAGATTGTTGCTGTTTCTTGGGAATGAATGCTGGAGCATTCAAATTTAGTTTGTTCTTTTGGGTCAATGGCATTGAAGGTGAAACTACTAAACGCAAATCCTCATCGTCGCTCTCAATCTCAGCGTAATCAGTCGACTCCCTTTCATCGTCATCCCCCCAATCTTCATCTTCTTCATGTTCAACTTGATCAGCCCACGTTCTAGTCTTTGCTATCCAATTCTGTTCAAAACTCCCTTGTTGTTCACTGTCCAAACCAGTGAACAGTAGCAGTTGCCTAGATTCACCTTCGTATTTCCCAAAAGAATGCTCCGATTGTGACGGAGTTTCGATGTCTGAGGTGTTCAGTGTAACTAAAGGTTGTCGCACCATATTGGTATGCTTCATCATTGCAGCCTGAGCTTCCTTAATGATGTTTTCTACCTGTGGAGTCGAGAAAAATAGTGCTGGAACATTAGAGCGGTTGCCAGTCATCTCTTCCTCTAAATCTGTCATTGCAGCATTTCGTCAAACACCCAATTCTTTAGCTTCAATCTCACTGCCCAGTGTTTCGTTTTCATTGCTAGCAACTGGTACTAGTTGTTTGGACATGCTATTGTCATTTTGAGTTTCTATCTCCAGTTGTCGAGCCTCGTCGAGTTCAAGAACTTCAAACACATTCAAGCTGTTAAAATTGCTGGGGGCATTTCATCGAGCACCTGGACTCAACTGGCCAGTTGATGCAGCCTTCTTTGTGGGTGATTTTCTAGGTGTTACCACATTCCAAACCTCACCCATTTTGGTTTTATCTTCTCCTTTACCATCATTAATCTTAACAACATCATTAGAATCCCCATGTACAGCTTTTTTCCCATTCTTTTTGCTCGCCAAAGACTGGGCCTCACCCACCAAATCAGGGACATTAGTAGGAGTTGCAACAGCACAATGACGATCAGCAGTAGCTTTGTGCATACGTGCAAACACTGTCGAAGCAAGAATATCTTGTTCCCCTTCGTCAGCCTCATAGCATCATCTTGATGCTCAACATTAGTAACAACAACTTCTCCCATCATGTGCAACTACCTGTTTTCCAGTAACAGCAGCAGCAACACTGTCCAGTCCAACAGTATTGGACTGCCTGTGCTTAGCATTGTTAGCCTGCTGTGCAACTATTTCCACCACACCTAGGGCAGCTCTTTTAGCATTCAAGAAGTCTCACGCATCGCCTTTTAACTGCTCGACTGTCTTCACATACTTTCCTGGCCTGCTGCGATCAACTGCTATGACAACATCCTCACCAGTTTTTGCTTTCAAGAGTCGACACACTGTGTCGTCATGACCTTGATGCTTACAGTAGGAACAATATTTTGGCAAGTTATCATACACAACTGCTTGATAAACTACCACTGATTTCTTAGTATCTTTGTCGATAACACGCAACCTAACCTTGTTTGGATGTTCATCCAAAAGATCGATCAACAGCTTAACCCTAGCAGTGCTAGGTCTTGTTCTTTCATGAGTTGCCTTGTCCACTGCAAGAGGCTTGCCCACAGCAGAAGCAATAGACATAATTGATATTTTGGCAAAGAAATTAGGAGGTAAAGCAGGCAAAGAGATCCAAACCACAGCCATAGATGTTTCCTCCTTCGGATTAAATCCTAGTGTCCACGGAAAAGTTCTAAAAAAATACTTATCTCCATTGGCTTTAAGAGATCCAAGTGATCACGACAGGAATTGGACATAATCTGCATACAGATTGAAACGAACGAGGAGATGATGAAAATCAAGCTGCCCCACGCTACAACGACTAGTGATATCGAATTGCGACTGAAACAATCTTCGAATCTGTTGTAAATCTGGTTTTCCGTAGGAAAACTTCATCACAATTGCTTGATGCAGTCCCTCCTCTCTCGTAAACTCATTAACTTCCTCCATGGTGAAATCGATAGTAAGTTCACCATGTTCGCCATTAACTGGACATAATTCCAATTTCGATATCGTTGCGGCGGATTGTTTTGAATGAAATTGTGATGCATATGACTGTTTGGGATTAGTATGGATTTTGTCGGCGTCGTTATGAGGTTTCTCTCCCACAGCCAAAGGCTGGGGAGAGCTCACGGAAGCCATGGCTGCTCAAAATTGCATCACGATGAAGCTGAAGCAAAAACAGAGGCGCAATTGAAACGAAGCAGGAAGCTATTGTTCACAGCCGCAAAACCCTAATATATCTTCGATTCTCACTTTCATAATGAACGAAAAATGTCAGCTAAAGACACAAGTCTTTTTTCCTCTAAAACAAACAAGGAAATAGGTACCTGTTAGAACTCAAAACAGTAACTTAGGAGCACAATTGAGTATAATCATTTTATGCTTCCATTATGAGTTTAATTAGTTTTTCTTCCTTATTTTCTTTAAACCCCATTATGAGTAGCTAGACTTTTAATAGAGTTGTAATTATGGGTATCTAATTTAATGCTTGTTTATGATTAGGTGTTGATTATTTAGCTTAGTTCATGCGTTAATTGTAGAATTAATGGTTGCAAACATTATTCATGCCTATTTGACTTAGTCTCTACTTGAGAAGGAGGGACCTAGTCTAGGATAACTAGGCTAACAAGGAAGTGGATCAATTGAGAGATTGATTAACCCAATTAAAAGGTTCAACCTAGAGATAGTAATAACCCGACTTGAGCTCTTATCAACTGTTTTGGATGATACTCATTTGGTCTTGAGAAAGCCAAATGGGGCAAAACCATTCTCTTACCGAGAGGTATTGAGTGGGTAATTTAGAGTTGAGAGCCATAATGCACCCCAATCGGCAAAACAAGCATTAAAGTCTTTAGCCCATTAAGCAAACACTTAGGTCATGTTCACAGCCCTAGGCTTTTTATCCATTTGTAAAAAACTTAAAAACAATTATTTCTAGTCTTCTTTCTTTATTTTGCAATCATTAGAGTAACATTAGACATAGAAAATAAATCCTTGTTATGGAAGTGCAATCTAGATATCCAACTGCTCAAATTTAAATATATACCCCAAACTCCCATCTTAGCTCCCTGTGGATTCGACCCTGTCTCTTAGTTGGGTTTCTATTATTGCATACGACCGTTTCATATCTCTTTTGAGGTGTGCTTTCATCTTGATCAATTTTTGGCGTCGTTGCCGGGGAGTTAAAAACGGTGTTATCTATGTATTTGGGTGTGCTTTTGGAATATCTTCTTTTCCTTCCGTGTTAACTTGTTTGAGAAATCGTAGGTACAACCATAGCAAACAATGAGCTCAAAAATATTGCTTTGGGGGATGTGGATGTCGAGGATGAACAAGTTGATGAGGCTCATCTTGAACCTCAAGCCAATAGAAGAGGCCGAGTGCTTCATGACAATGTCCTCGTTCCACCCCCACCTCTACCACGAGCAGCTCCACACCAGGTTTTACCCAATGAAGGATATGCCAGTGCAATAGTCCCTCCCCGTATTAGGGCGGGCAACTTTCAAATCACCAATATTATGCTCACTTTGCTAGAGCAACGAGGTTTTTTCACCGGTGCTACAAGTCAAAATGCATACAAAACATTTGAAAGGGTTTGTGGACACTTGTTGGGGGAGCAAACAAACAAATCTCTCCGAGGATGCATTGAGACTAAGGCTTTTTTCCTTTCTCTCTAAGGGGGAAAGCTTTAGATTGTTTGGAACGTTTGCCGGACCATTCAATTCACACTTGGGATGAGTTGGCAAAAAAGTTTATTTCTAAGTTCTTCTCTCCGTGGTACATGGCTACACTTTGGGATGAGATTTTGGCATTCAAGAAAGAGCTAAATGAACCACTACACGAGATATGGGAACACTACAGAACAATGATTAAGGAATGTCCCAACAACAATATGACAGCGAATATGATTGAACAAACTTTCTATCGTGGAATCAACACAACCAACCAATGTGTAGTGAATCAACTTGCCGGTGGGAACTTCATGACTACGCCTTATGCAGAGGCGTGTGAGATTTTAGATAAAATGGTGGAAACATCATCGACATGGCAATCCCGGGCTAATGTTCCACAAGGTGATCCCAACGTGATCCACCTTCACAAAAAGTTGCATGACCATGGGCAAGCCATTGCTGAATTGATTACCACCATGAATCAATTAGCAAAGGCTCAACTTCAACAAGTGAAAAATCCTAAGAAAGTCAGTGCCATGGAGGGAGTGAATATGATGATGAACAACAGGAGGACCAAGGGTCTAAAAGTGCAACATCGAGTGGAGAATTATGTGCAAGAGCATAGTGATTTTGATCAAGACAATTCTTACAATGAACAAGAAGAAGGGGTGCAATACGTGAACAACTTTCAAGGGCAACAAAACAACAAAAATGGTGACCTCAAAACAATCAAAGCAATTGGAATTCTAACAATCAAGAAAATTGGAGTGGTGGCAACAATTAAGGAAATTGGCATAACAACAATAATCAAGGAAATTGGGGGGGGGAGGGGGGGGTTAACAATCAAGGCGGATGGAACAATAATCAAGGAAATCGGGGTTCGGGTTTTCAAAGGCCCCTGATGTATCAACAATTGAGCAACCCGCCTCCTTATCCTTCCCATGGTCCTAGTTCTTCAAATAATGAGATGGGGCATATTGAGAATATGTTCAAGAAAATGATAAAAGAATGCCGATTTGGATGGCCAACTTGCCTCACACAACACATCGATCTGCAACTTAGAAGTTCGAATGGGGAAAATCTCATAGGCTCTAAATTCTCGTCCTATGGGGTCATTGCCAAGTGACACGGTGGTAAACCCAAAGGTTGGAAACAACACGGGGCATGCTATGGCCATTACTACAAGAAGTGAAAGAGGTGGGAATGCACCCACCTCAAGTCAAAAGCAACTTGTGGATGATGAGTAAGTGGTACAAGAAGAAGAGGTCCTCGACAATGTGGTGCAATCAAATGATGAAGTTTGGATTGATATTGATGATAGTGTGGAAGTGACTCAAGAGGAGGTGAACCCGTCTAGGGATCACATTATTGACATACAGGAGCCAATAGTGCAAAAGGCTAAGGCACCATTGCCTAAGCCCCCCACCTCCATACCCTTAAAGACTTTCCAAACAAAATGGCGAGAATCAATTCAAAACTTTCATTCAAATGATGAAGAGTCTCTCAATCAATGTGCCATTAGTTGAAGCTTTGGAACAAATGCTCAGTTATGCAAAGTTTATGAAGGATCTCGTGACGAAGAAGCGGCCAATGAATTTTGAAACTATAAAATTCACTCATCAAGTGAGTGAAATTGTGCACTCAATGGCTCCTAAGTTAGAGGATCTCGGTGCTTTCACGATTCTTTGTACAATTGGAAGTGTCGACTTTGCTAAAGCTCTTTGTGTTCTTGGGGAAAGTATCAATTTGATGCCCTATTCGGTTTTTAAGACCTTGAGAATTGGGCAACCAAGACCCACCTCTATGATATTGCAAATGGCCGATCGTACTATGAAGAGACCTTTGGGAGTGATTGAGGATGTCATGGTTCGTGTTGATAAATTCATTCTTCCGGCAGATTTTGTCATTCTAGATTGTGAAGTTTATTATGAGGTGCTGATTATTCTTGGAAGACCTTTCCTTGCTACGGGGAAGGCTCTTTGTGATGTTGAATCCGAAAAACTCACCTTCCGGGTGGGTGATGAACAAGTGATTTTCCATGTGTGTAAATCCATGCTGCAACCAAATAGCAACAAGGTGTGATCTTTTGTGGACTTGGTGACCGAAATTATTGTTGATGATACAAGTGCCACAATCGATGTTGGTGATATGTTAGAGGCCGTCTTGCTCAACTTTGATGATGATGAGATGGACGGCTTCATGGAATATGTGAAATCTTTGCAAGGGATGGGGTCGTACAATTATGCACCCCGAAAACTATCTTTGGATCTTGAAAATAGGACAACTCCTCCTACAAAGCCTTCCATTGAAGAGCCTCCTACCTTGCCATTGCCTCCACATCTTTGGTATGAATTTCTTGGCCCTTGTTCTACTTTACCGGTTATTCTTTCCCTTTGTTTGACTAACGTGCAGGTAGATTCTGCATCGGTGGTGCTACAAAAGAGGAAGAAGGCTATTGGGTGGACATTGGCGGATATTCGGGGGATAAGCCCCGCATTTTGCATGCATAAGATCAACTTGGAGGAAGGCGCCAAACCATCTATTGAACATCAAAGGAGACTCAATGAGGCTATGCAAGAAGTGGTCAAAAAGGAGACTATTAAGTGGTTAGAGGCTGGGGTTGTCTACCTCATCTCTGATAGTTTGTGGACTTCTCTGGTTCAATGTGTCCCGAAGAAGGGGGGAATGACGGTGGTCACCAATGACAAGAATGAGTTTATTCCTACAGAACGGTGACCGGTTGGGGAGTATGTAGGGACTATCGCAAGCTCAACAAAGTCACAAGGAAGGATCATTTCCCACTTCCTTTCTTAGATCAAATGCTTGATAGATTGGCTGGCCGTGCTTTCTATTGCTTCCTTGATGGGTATTCGGGCTACAACCAAATCCTTATTGCTCAAGAGGATCAAGAGAAAACAACTTTTATATGTCCCTATGGTACTTTCCCCTTCAAGCGGATGCCATTTGGTTTGTGCAATGCACCGGCGACTTTTCAAAGGTGTATGATGGCTATCTTCATAGACATGGTGGAGGACTACCTTGAAGTTTTCATGGATGACTTCCCGATGAGATTCTTTTGATGATTGTCTTACAAATTTTGATAAAGTGTTGGCAAGATGTGAAGAAACAAATTTGGTGTTCAATTGGGAGAAATGTCATTTCATGGCCGAGGAGGGCATTGTCCTTGGCCACAAAATCTCAAAGAATGGAATTGAAGTTGACAAGGCAAAGATAGAGGTGATTTCTAAACTTCCACCTCCATCTTCGGTGAAGGGTGTGCAGAGTTTCTTAGGCCACGCGGGGATTTACAGGCGTTTCATCAAAGATTTCTCTAAGGTGGTGAACCCGTTGTGCAAACTTCTTGAGAATGATGCTAAGTTAAACTTTGATGATGATTGTATGAGAGCTTTTGAATTGTTAAAGTTCAAGTTGACAACTACTCCCATCATCACCGCTCCAAATTGGAGTGTCCCTTTTGAACTCATGTGTGATGCAAGTAACATAGCGGTTGGGGCTATTTGGGGCAATGCATCAACAAGATTTCCCCCCGGTCTACGATGCTAGTAAGAACATGAATAGTGGCCAAGTCAACTACACCGTTGCGAAGAAAGAGCTCCTTGTCATTGTGTTTGCAATTGAGAAGTTCCGCCCGTACTTGATGGGTGCAAAGGTCATTGTCCACACGGATCATGCGGCACTTTGTTATCTAATGAGCAAGAAAGATTCCAAAGCTCGGTTGATGAGATGGGTGCTTTTGTTACAAGAGTTTGATATTGACATCCAAGATAGAAAAGAGAGTGAAAACCAAGTGACGGACCACTTGTTTCGTTTGGAGGAGGATGGGAGGCAGCATGATGGCCTTGAAATCAATGACTCCTTCCCTGATAAGCAAATCTTGGCTATTTCAATGAAAGAGGTTCCATGGTTCGCGGATCTGGCAAATTCCTTGTGTGTGGAATCATCCTGGATGAGTTCTCTTCAAACCAAAGGAAGAAGCTCAAATGGGATTGTCAAGATTATTATTGGGATGAACCATACCTTTTTCGAATTTGATATGAATGGGGTGATTAGAAGATGTGTATCGGAATAAAAGCACGGTGAAATTCTTGGAGCGTGTCATTCTTCACCATATGGTGGTCACCATGTGGAGCAAGAATGGCGGCCAAAGTGCTAAGTTGCGGTTTCTATTGGCCCACTCTTTACAAGGATGCTAGTGAGCTAGTGAAAAGTTGTGATGAATGTCAACGGGCTAGTGGAATCTCAAAGAAAAATGAAATGCCTCTCACCATCATTTTGGAGATTGATATTTTTGACGTGTGGGATATTGACTTCATGGGTCCTTTTGTGAGTTCTTGTGGAAACACCTACATCTTAGTCGTGGTTGATTATGTGTCCAAATGGGTTGAGTCCGTTGCTTTACCCAACAATGAGGTGAGAAGTGTGGTGGCGTTCTTGATAAGAATATTTTCACAAGGTTTGGTACTCCGCAGGCTATTATAAGCGATAGGAGGTCACATTTTTGCAACAAGGCTTTCGAAACTTTACTTAGCAAGTATGGTGTTACTCATATAGTCACGACTCCCTATCATCCACAAGCTAGCAGTCAAGTGAAAGTCCCCAACCGAGAGATAAAGAGTATTTTGTCCAAAATAGTGAATACAAAACAGATGGATTGGTCCAAGAAGCTTGACGATGCATTATGGGCTTATTGGATGGCTTACAAAACACCTATCGGAATGTTTCCATACCAGTTGGTGTTCGGAAAAGCTTGTCATCTTTCAGTGGAACTTGAGCAGAAAGCCATGTGGGCTCTAAAGAAGTTGAATCTTGATTGGGATGTAGCCGTTAAATTGAGGGTTTCACATTTGAATGAGTTGGATGAGTGCCGGTACCATGCTTATGCAAGTTCGTCCTTGTACAAAGAAAAGATGAAATATCTTCATGACAAATACATTTGGAACTAAGATTTCAAGGTGGGCGATCTTGTGTTGTTTAACTCAAGGCTGAGGATGTTTCCCGGGAAGTTAAAGCCTAAATGGAGCGGTCCTTTTGAAATTGTGGGTGCGACACCTTTTGGTGCATTAGACTTGAAGAAAAAAAACAATAAAGTATTCTGAGTCAATGGTCACTGGGTGAAGCACTATTTGGGAAAAGTTGGAGATAGCCACGTTGTGGCGGTCATTTATTTCAATTGATGGTATTCTGCGTCGTGCCGCGATATTAAATTAGGCACTTCTTGGGAGGCAACCCATGTTTCGTTTCTTTTTTTTTCTTTTGTAGTTAGGTGTTATTTTTGTGCTAACTCAATTTGAAGTGTGCTACAGGGATGAGTTTGACTTATAGGAATTGTGGACAGAAATCTAGCTAAGTGTTGCAAACATTACGGACTGCAGTTGAATTATGTGGACCGCACATTTATAGTTGCTGCAGTGAAAGTGCACTGCAGTCGCATAATTATCTTGCGGATCGCACAAATGAAGGGTTGAAATTGCAAGCTCTCTGAAGTTAGTCCGTGAGAGAAATGGTCAATGTGCAACCTCAAGAGGAATTCTACAGTCGCAACAACAAATCTGCGGTCGCACACAAACTTGTACGGACCGCAGCTGAAGAACCAACTATGCAGTCCCAGGTAACAGAGTGCGGACCGCACTCGACCTTTCCCTGCTTTTATGATATCATTAGTATAAATACAAGGGCAGGGGCAGGGGTTACAGTTTTCCCTCTATAAGCTCAAAACCTACACTATATTGGAATTTCTTGGTGAGTCATCTACTCACACGCCCAACAATTGTGATCCGTAGTTCCTTACACTCATTCACATCTGGTATGCTTAAATTTTGTGTCAAAATTTTGCATTTTTTTGTTTAATTTATAGCTTTTTAATTAATTTTAGTCCATTTGTGAGTAGAACTCAATTAGGGGTAAATCTATAGTGCGTTAACTAATACATGCTCATAGGAACTGGGTCAACGTATTTTCATGCCTTTATGCTGTTACCATGTCAGAATTTGGACAAAAATTGCTAAACCTAGATTCAAATACTAGATTGTTCGTAGTGTTTTGAATTCTATGCCGCACCTAAAATTGTGCGGTCCGCAGTAGTTGATTCTGGGGCAGCTTTAGTAAAGAATGGGTCTGTGGCCGCAAGGTAAAATGTGCGGACTGCAGAATTCCCATTGCGACCGTAAAACAATCCTTTTACTGTCATTAGAGAGTCTACAAAATTGTGACTCAAATTTGCGGCCACAAGGTAAAATGTGCGCACCGCAACAATCATGTCTGCAAAGCCTTATCTGCGGCCGCAAGAAAATTGTGCGGACCGCAGCCCCTTATCCTGTAAGCATGTTTCAACTGTGAACCTCACTATATTTTCTAGTGTATACTTGCATATCTCATTGTACGTCTGAACTTTGAATTGCAACTAACAATCTTCGTTGCTTGATACAGAGAATGGTTCGATCTAGAGGCAGAAGAGACACTTCTAAAGGGAGGGGTGAACCTTCTAGGGATCGAGGCAAGAGTGCCTTACCCCTCGGCCAACAAAGGACAACAAAAAATAAATTTACAACCGGCAGAGGGAGATGTGCAGATCTCTCAGAGACGAGCTCTTATGTTCCGTCTAGAGAAGCATCAGAGGGTAACTCAGCCTCTGTTCAAGAGCAACCAGCTGTACAGTCAAGGCCTCCAGGCAGAAATCAACTCAGGGACGAGCTGTCCTCATCTCATAGCACCTCCAAGGATTCGGAAAGTGCTAGTGAAGCTTCTGATCCATCCACTGCATCTGTCCCTGAGGCACAAGATACATCAGTTCAGGACATCCCCGATGATGGCATAGAGGGAGATGCCATAGCTGCCGACCTTGAAAGGTCGAAGAAGAAAGAGGTTTGGGAGTGACCGGTTTGACAGCTTGGCCGCCTTCACTAGCTTTCGTACATGGTGGCCAGTGAAGTCGCTTACTCTTGAGCAACAGTTTCAGTTGAAAGATTTAGAGAAGTACAACCCAGTAGTGTTGAGACAGTTCAAGGAACTAAAGGAGTGGATGTGGTTCACCCAGAGTGTGGTGGATGCCAAGGAGTACCTTATCCGTGAATTCTACGCTAATGTGGCGCATAACAAAAAGGGACAAAGGTCACCAAAGTGCGTAACCTCAAAGTGAGATTTGATCAACACACACTCAACACATACTTGGGTTTTAAAGACATTGAGCCAAAGGAATATTTGGAGATGTTTGAGATGGGAGAAGCAACCCGGCCTTGGTTAGTAGAGATTCTAGCAGCACCAAGGCCACCACCATCATGGATTGCCGCTGGGGTTCCTATCCACAGGAGCACGCTGAGTTTTGAGGCAAAGGGATGGCAAACCTTTGTCTGTAGCAGACTAGACCTGTTCCAGAATGAGACTTACCTTCCAATTCCTCGGGCAGTCTTGGTTGCTTCTATTATGGCCGGGTGCCCTATCAATGTAGGGGCCGTTATGTCAGCCAATATTTCAGTGATTGCTCGGTAGGATAACTCATCCTATCCATATCCCAACACTATCACAGAATACCTCACAAATGCACGGGTAGAGCCGAGAGATTATGACACAAAGGTGAGGTCGAAGAAGCCTTTCACTTGGTATTCACTAAAGGATGCAAAGAATCCGAAGAGAAAGTTCAGCCTTCTACCACTACAGGCCAATCTGATGAGCCAACTATGGTATCTGCCGAGACGGTTATTATTCCATCCACTTCGGCCGATCCTTCATCCAGTGCCGTAGCCATACCTCTGCCATCATCCACAGCCTCTTTCTGCAGCTCTTGCCACAGCTTCCACTTCGGCTTTGAAGCCGGTGCCCATGCCTGCTGCTCCACTTTCTGCTCTGCGAGTCTCCCATACATTGGCGAGCCTCAACAATTGGATGCAGACAGCAACTGCAAAGTTGTCTGACTTATTCAGTACTGTTGCAGTACAATCTACTATTCAAGCACCTCATTTTACCCCTACAGTTGAGGAGACATTGAAAAATATCCTAGAGGACCAGAACACCATCATGACTACCTTGGTATAGAACGGGTCAGTATCGCAGAGCTGGGAAAAGAAGTAAAGAATATGAAAAAGTCTCAGGCCAGCAAGAAGTCAGTGGGCAAGCTCCGAAGATAGGTGACCAAGCTTGCTGCAGCCGGAGATATCCCCTTTGACATGTTGATCGACCCACACCCTTTAGGCCCAGATCCCGCAGCACCATTAGCACCGGTGGCACCAGCTAGCCAGTCTGAGGAGCCAGACTTTTCTACCGACACTGCTGAGGCAGTGCGTCAAATGTTCACCAACCCAGTCACACCCAGAGTTGAGGATGATGAGATTTAATTGGATGAGACTGAGGGCAGTGACATTGCTGGGGACACAGAGATGCCCATGGAGCCATAGGGAGTTTTCTTCACTTTTTCCCCTCTTTTACTCTTATTTTATTAAGCATTGGGGACAATGCTTATCTTTATTCGGAGGGGGTGGAGTTTATTGATCATATTTGGTACATTCTGAGACATTTGGCCTGTAATATCTTGATATTATTTTCTTTTTCTTTCTTATTCTGTATATATTCTATCTTTTTCTCTCATTACGTGTATTTAGTAGGTTTTTGTTTATTAGCTTCTTTATTTTTGTTCATTTGTTAGTTCTTAGTTTGAGTTAGTAGCTTCTTTGTTTGCTTTAGTAGCTTCTTTTTATGTTTTAGTAGATAATAAGCCTTTGCTTTTCTTAATGCCATGGTTCTTTCCAAAAGTAGTTGTGGTGTGAACCGGGTCATTCATCCCAATGATGGATGGCGTGACAACCTTCTAAAGGGAATGAGTCCATTTTTTGTGTTTAGGTAATAATAGTAGTAGTAATGAATAAAAAGACCTAATTAAGTCATGCTTGAAGAGTCAAACATGCTTCAATTGGTACCAACACACTTAAGTATGTGCTTATGGTTAGAAATAAGGTTTTTGAAAGAAATAGCTCTAGTTAGTGACTTTGTGACTCTTGTGTTGACTTTGGCAACCATTGAGTGGTTTAATTGAACCATAGTGATTTTTAAACTTAATTGTGGTTGTTGCGGTCCCTTGACTCTGTCCTCTTTAACAATCCGGTTGCGTGAGAGGTGAGATGAATTGTTGCTAGTCCAAGTATCCATGCGAAGGGTCTAAAACCTGCCCCGAATGTGTTTCAAGGTGAAATCGTAAGTTTTTCTTGGTTTGAAAAGTGATTGTAGGCCCTCCTTTGAGTTTTCTATTACCAACCAATGTCATTATCCCTAGTCAACCCCTTTGAGCCTCGAGCCTTTCTCATTTGATGACCATGTTACAAGCCTTTACCCATTTTGTCGTGACCGTCTCTTGGCACCCAAGCTTTCCTTAACACTCTTGAAAAACAAATGGCTAAAAACGTAAGTTTGGGGGAGAGACGAGGAACTTGAAAAGAAAAGAACCAAAAGAAAAATACAAAATAGTGAATGAGTGGAAGAGTTGAAGGGATTCAAAAGGGAGGTAATGATCCCAAACATGAAGAAATCAAAGAGGGAAAAAATGAATGTAATGATCAAGAAAGAGTGATGTTAAGTCTCTCTACTCCCCCAAGGAGAATAAAGTGTCTCAAAGAATTGACAAAGTGTGAGCCGAGAAATGAAGAATGAAGTGCTTAAGGAAAGCTGTAAACACTCACCCATATTGTATCCAACCCTAATCCAAAAACCTTCATTATATCCCGAAAGAAGTCCTACTTGATTTCAAGCCGAGTGAGCTTACATTAGTGGTGATCTACAAGAAGGGCAAGCCTATGGTACTTGAAGTCGTACTTGCGACATTCTCTTGAGAAAGATGAGTGAACCTTTCATAAATCTTTGGATTGAGTGCTAAATTTCTTAAGTGAGCCAGGAAAATGAAAAGTAGAGGAGGAAGAGTTTGGAATCCACCATGACATGCATGATAGAGCAAGAGTCCTTGATGAGTAAAATCAATTCTTGAAGCTCAAATGTCACATTAGAACTATATGTGCATGAATGTTTAACTTGTCACCTTGTTGATAATACATGAGTAGTGTGGGTAATTTTTGGTCCCAATTGATGTGCGGATGGCTTACCTTTGAGGTGGGAACTAATATATTTACTTGAGGACAAGCAAAGACTTAAGTTTGGAAAAGTTGATAAGTGGGGTTTTAGACGGCTTATTAGTACCGTTTAGCTTTTGTTTTAGTCTAAAAGTATTGAATTGTGTTCCCGAAACCAATAAAATTGTGCAAAATTGCAGGAATGCTAGAAGTTGGTCTTCCCAAATGAAATTCGACTCAGAAAAGGAGTAATTCGGAGCACAAGGCAATAAAGGGCGGCACAAATATGCGGTCCACAGAAGAAATTGCGGACCGCAGAATTCCATCTGCGACCGCAAATCAGGAGGAAGAATTTAGCAGACATTTGCACAAAGTGCGGACTGCACATGAATTGTGCAGCCGCAAAGCTAGGTTAAGAGTCGAAGATCAGTGATTATGCAAAAAGACCAAGTCCAGGAGCCTCTGTGAATTGCGGACCGCACAAGAATTATGCGGCCACAGAAGAGTGCCTTGCGGCTGCAGTCCTAATTGTGAGGACCGCAGAAGAGTTGCCTTGCGGCCGTAGTTTAAAAATGTGCGGCCGCAGAAGAATGCCTCGCGGCCGCATTTCAGAAAAGTGCGGATGCAGAACTCCAGTTCCTGCCAGATGAAGAAATCTGCGGAGTGCACATGGAATTGTGCGGCCGCAGAACCTCCCAAGGGGCATTTTTGTCCGAGATTTTTAGCCTTGTGTAAATAGACGAGTTTCACAAAATTAGGTCAATTTTGAACCTCTGAAGTTGCTATAGCCGTTTTTCTTTACTACTTTAGAAAGTTTTACATTGTTTTGGTGTATTTACAATAGACTATAATTATTTTATGCTTCCATTATGAGTTTAATTAGTTTTTCTTCCTTATTTTCTTTAAACCCCATTATGAGTAGCTAGACTTTTACTAGGGTTGTGACCCAACCCTAGTGTGTAAATCTTATGGGTATCTAATTTGATGCTTGTTTATGATTGGGTATTGACTATTTAGCTTAGTTGATGCTTTAATTGTAGAATTAATGGTTGCAAACAATAATTCATGCCTATTTGGCTTAGTCTCTACTTGAGAAATAGAGACCTAGTCTAGGATAACTAGGCTATCAAAGAATAGGGTCAATTGAGAGATTGATTAACCCAATTAAAGGGTTCAACCTAGAGATAGTAATAACCCGACTTGAACTCTTATCAATTGTTTTGGGTGATACCCATTTGGTCTTGAGAAAGCCAATTGGGGAAAAATCACTCTCTTATCGAGAGGTATTGCGTGAGTAGTTTAGAGTTGAGAGCTATAATACACCCCAATCGACAAAACAAGCATTAAAGTCTTTAGTCCATTAGGCAAACACCTAGGTCATGGTCACAGCCCTAGGCTTTTTATCCATTTGGAAAAACCTTAAAAATAATTATCTCTAGTCTTCTTTCTTTATGTTGCAATCATTAGAGTAACATTAGAAATAGAAAATAAATCCTTGTTGTGGAACAATCTAGATAATCCAATTGCTCAAATTGAAATATATACCCCTAACTCCCATCTTAGCTCCATGTGAATTCGACCCCGACTCTTAGTTGAGTTTCTATTATTGCATACGACCGTTACATATCTCTTGAGGTGTGCTTTGAACGTGATCAATTTTTGAAAAAGGTATCAAGGCACAAAAAGAGAAAAGAAATGACGAGAAGGAAAGGCAAGAAAAGAAAAGAACAAAAAAAATACAAAATAGTGAATGAGTGGAAGAGTTGAAGGGATTCAAAAGGGAGGTAATAATCCCAGACTTGGAGAAATCAAAGAGGGAGAAAATGAATGTAATGATCAAGAAAGAGTGATGTTAAGTCTCTCTACTCCCCCAAGGAAAATAAAGTGCCTCAAAGAATTGACAAAGTGTGAGCCGAGAAATGAAGAATGGAGTGCTTAAGGAAATGTATAACCACTCACCCATACTGTATCCAACCTAATTCAAAAGCCTTCATTACATCCCGAAAGAAGTCCTACTTGATTTCAAGTCGAGTAAGCTTACATTAGTGGCGATCTACATGAGGGGCAAGCCTATGGTACTTGAAGCCGTACTTGCGACATTGTCTTGAGAGAGATGAGTGAACCATTCATAATTGAGTGTTAAATTCTTAAGTGAGTCAGGCAAATAGAAAGTAGAGGAGGAAGAGTTTGGAGTCCACCATGACCTGCATGATAGAGCAAGAGTCCTTGATGAGTAAAGTTAATTCGTGAAACTCAAATGTCATATTAGAACTATATGTGCACGAATGTTTAACTTGTCGCTTTGTTGATAATACATTAGTAGTGTGGGTAATGTTGGTCCCAATTGATGTGTGGATGGCTTACCTTTGAGGTGGGAACTAATTTATTTGCTTGAGAAAAAGTAAAGACTTATGTTTGGGGGAGTTGATAAGTGGGAGCTTATTAGCGCCTTTTAGCTTTTGTTTTAGTCTAAAAACACTAAATTGTATTCCCGAAATTAATGAAATTGTGCAAAATTACAGGAATGCTGGAAGTTGGTCTCCCGAGATGAAATCCGACTCAAAAAGGAGTAATCCGGATCACAAGACAATAAAGTGCGAAGAAGCACAAATGTGCGATCCGCAGAAGAAATTGCGGACTGCAGGATTCTATCTGCGGCCGCAAACCAGGAGGAAGAATTTAACAGAAACTTTCACAAAGTACGGGCCGCACATGAATTATGCGGCCGCAAAGCTGGCTAAGAGTCGAAGATCAGAGAGTATGCAAAAAGACCAAGTCTAGGAGCCTCTGTGAATTGCGGACCTGACCAGAATTATGCGGCCGCAGTCCTAATTGTGCATACCGCAAAGAGTTGCCTTGCGGCCGCAGTCCAAAAATGTACGGCTGCAGAAGAATGCCTCGCGGCCGCAGTTCAGAAAAGTGCAGCCACAGTTCAGAAAAGTGCGGCCGCAAAACTCCAGTTCCTACCAGATGAAGAAATCTACAGACCGCATATAAAATTGTGCAACCGCAAATCCTCCGGAGGACATTCAAAATGCCCTAATGGCATCTGTTGATCCAACAATTGCCTCTATTATTGCAGCTGTAGATACAACGTGGGATGCATTGCAAATAAGTTTTAAACTAGAATATTCAACCTTCGTGATCGACTTGCGTGACTCACAACAAAATCTCAGCCAATCACTGAATACTTGCAAATTATTGAACGAAAAAGATATTTTTTTTTTCAGAATAAAATCATGAATCTATTGACGTCTACAGATCAAACTATGAAATCCACACACATGATTAATTTACACAAGCAGTATCAACTTATTTTTACAATTTAATTTTTAAGTCGCTTGATTTTAAGACTGGTGATTGTGAAATTTTATTTCACGTTTCAAATAAATTTTTTTTTGGAATAATTTGCGAACAAAGTCGGCATGTGTGTAGTATTTGCGCATAAATCAAAATTCTACTGTGCATGATTATCAAGTGTGACTCCTACTAAAGAGTGTCTACGTAGTTGATTTAAAATTAGCTAAACATGGAAGGGGTCAGCGATTTGATGCAGTTAGAGGTGAAAAACGGGCAAGTTGGGTTGGATTTAGGCGAGCAGAAAATGTTTAGAGAAAAACGAATAAAATATCTGACTCGTTCATATTTTATACGGATAAAAAATGAGTCAATTGACGGATAAAATAAAAATTTTTATTTATCCATAACTTTATCTTCGATTTTTATTTACTCGATTCGAAAATCCAACTTAAATAATATTTAGTCTTGGAAAAACTCATCAAATTAGGGGGAATTGCAATGAAACGGTCCAAATGAAGCAAAGTTATAGTTAAATTTCAATAAGACATCTTCTAGTAAGTAATTTATCACACTAAATATGCTTTTAGATCATTTGAATTGGATGATGAAAGATTAATATTCACATATAATTACGAGTTACTTTAACAATTTGATTTTCAATGTAAAACTTTGTATTATTAATGTAATATTTGCATAGTTTATGCAACATTTTTGTTTTATGCATTAAATTCTTCATGCATTACTAACACTGGTAATGAGTTAAGCCGAAATCAATGTACTATTATTTACATAGAAAAGAATGATAAATAGGAATTTGTTATTAGCAATATCGAAAAAGGTTCATGTATTATTATCCACTATCTCACATTATTACGGACCACATATATATAAAAAAAAAAAAAGCAATTTTTCCTTTTCTTGGTACAGAAGTTATTCTACTCCAATTAGATAAAAATGAGCTGATAAGTTTTTAAAATATTTAACCAAACAAACATAGAAAAATTAGAAAATATTTTTTTTCCATATCAAACACAACCTAATGCAAAAATATTTTGGTAAAAAAATGAACCAAATTAAAAGAGAGAGAAAAAAATAAAAAAAGAAAGAAAAAAGCAAAGGATAAAAAATAATAAAAAAAGAATAGGGATAAAGTGGCATGATATGGGAATATGAGAATTTTATATATATATATATAATTTTATGGGTAGCATTATGAATGGCTATTTGTGGATAAAAGGTTTGGGCCATATAATAGTTATGCAAAGTAACACTCATCGACAGAGCTGTCAAAATGGACTAACTCAGCTTAGTTCGGGCCTTACAGGACATGAAACTTGATAGGCTAAAACATGTCGGCGCACTTTCAGAGGGGCCTTAAAATAGCCAGCTCAACCTAGCCCTAAAGGGATCGGAGGGGCCAGGCTAGGGCGAGCTAGCCCTTTATCTATTTTTGAAGAATTAAATCAAATAGCCGCTCACCTAACCGCTTAAACTAAACAGGAAAAAGGGTCAAATATACCCTTCTACTATGTAAAAAGGATCAAATTTATCCTCTGTAACACATTCGGTACAAAAAACCCTAACGCTAGCTAAACGGTTTAAATATATCGTTCCTCCGTTTGGATTGTCCAAGGTGGTGCGCTGCCATTTTGATGAGGTAGACACCACGTGGCATGCCACCTCACCAATCCCGACCCGTTTTACCCCTTCCCTCCACTTCTTCCACCACTAGCACCTCCTTCCCTCTCCATCACCAACACTACCACCATGGCCACCATATATTCTAATTTCTAACTTCTGTATGAAAAGTTCTATGGTCTTATGCACAGTATTGATACTGACATCCTAGCCAAGCTTCATTGAAAGGATCTTTATTCTTGGAATCTTAAAAATGATTCAAAGAGTGACTTTTGGAAAGGAAGTAACATAATATAGTAGTTTTTTTCGTTGTATCATCTTAGATATGTTCTTTTTTCATTTTAAAATAGCTATTTTTTTGTGAAATTGGAAGTACTATGGGTAGTCAATTGTTTGTTTTTCAGTGGATTCAACTTAGTAGTTTGTTCAAGAATATCCAAAAAAAAAAACCAAAAAATCTCAGGCAGAAACCTCTATTCGGCCTCCAACTTCTTACAGTTTTCCGTATATGGTATCATTTCCTTCTAAAAAATTTCCTAAGAAAGAAATTTCGACGAGAAAGATGTACATTCTTTTGTTCTCACTAAGATCCCTATGCTGAAATGTTTACATAAATTTGTCTGTAAAATGGTGCTAGTGGTGGGAGAAGAAGTGGCGAAAAGGGGCAAATGGGTTGGGGTTGATGAGGTGACATGTCACGTGGTGTCTACCTCATCAAAACGACAGTGCCACATGGGATAAAGTGTTCACCTTTGGACAATTCTAATGGAGGAAGGGTATATTTAAATCATTTAGCTAACGTCAGGGGTATTTTTATACCGAAAGTATAACAGAGGATAAATCTAACCCTTTTTCCCAACTAAAAATAGCCGGTGGAGGTATAATATATACATAATTTATGTATTATATGTGTATAATTATTTATAAGTAATGTATAAATTATGTATATGGCTAAAAAAGATAAACAATGAATATGAATGGCTCTTTGTGTAAAGATCCCTTTTTTCAATCTTCTTTTTTTTGTGAGAATTTTTTCATTATAAATTTGATCTGCAAATTTATTAACATTTCTAACATATAATGTTGTTTAAGTAAGTAAAAATTACAAAAGCATAGATTTTTATAAGACAATATGTTAATATTATAGAAAACTTCCTAGTTTTCATGAAAGTCGACTTTATTTGCAAACAAAAAGTGTTTAGCTGCTAATAAAATTTTAAAAGTTGTCGGCTTAATTCCAAGAAATTACCGATCAATAAAAAAAAGAGACACTTACAAAATAAACTTCAACCTGAACCATGGACAAAGGCGAATAAAAAATATACCTATTCAATAGTCATATACATATAGAATATGGTTAATAGAAGGAAAAGAAAAAAACTAAAAGGTTCTCAATAACTAGCATGAATTAAATTCTTCTATATTTTGTTAGAATAAATTTTGTTGCATTAACAAAGTGCTGAGGCTGTACAAAAGAAACAATAACTAATTCGAACTAAGAGATAAAAATATAAAATTCAAGCAAATTTATTTCAATAAAATATATACTAGCAACTCAATTCAAAAGACTTATTTGGTTAAGTATTATCTATGAGTAAGACTTGTCTCTTTGGCTCTTTTATAACTTTTTATTTTGGAAAAAATACACAGGTAAGCACTTTTAAAAAATGCTACTCTTTGTTTATTCCATAAATGACAAAAACATTTACACTAATGGCAAATAAAGCTTATGAACATCATTAATGAGCACAACCAAAACGTATCAATTAAGAGATATTCGTCTTTTCACTCTCTTTCTCTTCTATTTAATTTAGGGATGCAATTATATTTCTTATTTTTTTTATTATATTTCTCTCTCTTCTTTAACTGTTACGCTAATTTTATTCACGTAATCATTATGAAACTAATACTACATATTCAATTATTCATTATATATACTTGGTATAACCTTTTAAAAGAATTCTGTGTATAACTTCTTGCTTAAAATCAAAATTCTACTTAGATTTGGTTTCAATTTGTAATCAGATTTGGTTTCATGTATTTTGAAATCATTAATGTGGATATAATTAATTATATTAAAATTATGTTGTGGATATAATAAATTATACTGAAATTATACACTCAAAATTTTTGGGGAGTTTATGTAAAGTGAATCATATTGACATTGTACAGTGGGTATAAAAATTTTATATTAAAATGTGGATATCGTAAATTTTATAAAAATTATATTGTGAATAAAATAAATTATACTGAAATTATATTATGATATAATAAATTATACTTAAATAGACTAGAATTATATTGTGATACTCATTGGAAGCTATCTATGGTCTGATGGGGTGAATCGAATCATACCGAAATTATACTAATGGATATAAAAAATTATATTAAAATCAAAGTTATATTGTGGGTATCATAAGTTTTATAGATTTTTTATTGCGAATATAATAATTATACTTAAATATACTGAAATTATATTTATGGTACTTGTTGGGAATTATCTATGGTCCTATGGAGAGTGACTGACACTGAAATTATACTGTGGGTTTAAAATTATATTAAAAGTATTTTGAACTTATGCTACGGTGATTGGAGAATTTATTTTGCTCGAAATTCATTATTATTGTCCTATAATGTTGGAATGAATTGCTTAGGCTGGGAACAACGAGATTTTCGCATAAAAAATATGTGATTTTGTTTTAGGTGGATGTGTTATATTAAAAAGTAAGTCCTCGTTGGCGTTTAATATCAACTGCTATGAAAAATTAATGTTTTAGATTTCTATTAAACGTGATTATCGGTCCAACCCTGACCGAACCGAAAAAATCGGTCGAACCGAAAATTTTGATTTATTCGATTTATTCGATCGGTTTGCAATTTATAGTTTTTAAAAGTTCGATATTCAGTTCGATAATCGATTTTAACGGTTCGACTTTCGGTTAAACCGAAAAATCGAAATTTTTTTACGTTCCATGTCCAGTGGTAACATAACTAACTACAGTTTTAGTTCCTTCAGCAATAGCATGCTTCCCAAGTTCTCCAGGCAATACCATCTTCACAGCACCCTTAATCTCCCTTGACGACAACGTTGTCCTCCCTACGTACTTTGACAACGTAGTCTTCTTTTTTATTCTGTCTTGGTATCTTTTTCTCCCCTTTCTCTTCTTCTTGTTGTTTATTTTCTTTCTCTTGAGTTTCGTCAGTAAGTGGTGTGACAACTACTTGGAGGGTTTCTTCTACCAATTTTTTGGCTGTGACTGTGGTACTTATTCTTTTGTTACTTTTCTTTGGTGCCATATTGTTTAGTTTCTCTTGTTGGATTTTCCCTCTCTTTGGAGTTTTGAGACAGATTTTGAAAGTGTTTGTTGAGATAACTGCAGGCTTTATGAAATGAGATTTTTCGAAAAGAAACCTGTTCGGCTTTAGATGGAATGTCATGGTTTTGTTTGTGTGCTGCGTGCACCATTTTCATTTGTAACACTTTATCTTTTAGGACAAGCATTAAGGGAAAAATAAAATATGTGAAAAGAAAAGAGCTTAGATCTGGAGAAGAAAATTGCAAAGAATGGACTAAGGAGCAAGTCTTACCATGGGTCACTGAAAAATCGAACCGAACACGAATAAATTGAACTGAAATTATTATGGTTCGGTTTTGTTTATTAAAATCACTAACCGAAAATCGAATAAACTCCGAAATTCTACAGAATCAAACCGAACCAACCGATGCCCACCCCTAATTGATAGCTTTGGGTGTATTTATATAGTTGCCATATATGTAAAATACCTATTGCTGCTAGGATTATGAAAAAATTTCTTAAATTTTAGCTGTTTATGTTTTTTCCTCTTTTATTTTTTATTTTACATTTGAATTAAATTCGTTTTAGCCCACGGGAGCCTGAAGAATCAGCAAGCTAACTTGAGTCGGGCCTATAAGCCTCATTTTTAGATGGGCTAGAAAAACCTCAACCTAATGACTAGGTTGGGCTGATCTCATGGCCCAAGCCTATTTTTATGATTATGTCCATTGGTTATCTATTAAATATCTATTTTTATATAAATGTTATTCATAACCATTTTTAAAAAGTAATTATCCAAACCCATATATGGATAGATAATTATTATTTTTATCCATTTTGTCACCCTCATGCAGTGGATGGCCAAGACAACTTTACATACAAAGGTTATAATTGTCACGCGGTTTCAAGGAGGCAGAAGGAGTGATGAGGGCATCAGCTGACTTTGGCTGTGGAGTAAATGCTATTTCAGAAGGTCTGTGTCATAGCCTTCTAAATCGTTTGTTTCTTGAGGAGATCAAACTGATCCTGCATTAAATCCAGTTTATTTTTTTCCTCAAGAAAGTAGTTGGGCGTTTAATTGATGCACACACATTATCGGGTCCCTCAATTTGTCACCCAACGTGGTATAGGTATCTGAATCTCATTCTCTGTCCCTATACCACTAAATGGACGTGGAATCAAAACAAGGCAACAAATTCACCGGAATGACGCCGCCTCCTAATTACGGATCGCGAAGAGGAAGACATTGCTGCTTCATCTGCCTCGCCGTCCTTCTCCTTCTGGGCCTTCTCTTCCTCATCTTGGGCCTCACCGTTTTTAAAGCCAAAAAGCCCGTCACCACCGTTAACTCCGTTTCTCTACGGGATATGGATTTCTCCCTCGACATCGTCAGGCTCCAAGTTCACCTCAACGTAACCCTTCAGGCCGACCTTTCTGTCAAAAATCCCAACCGGGTCGGGTTCAAATACGACTCTACTTCCGCCATCCTGCAGTATAAGGGCCAGGTCGTGGGAGATGCCCCTATTCCGGCCGGCGAGATAGGATCCCGTGAATCGCGTCCGATGAATATTACCCTCACCGTAATGGCCGATCGATTGCTTTCCGATTCCGGTTTGTATTCCGATGTTCTTTCCGGTTCTGGTATGTTACCCCTCACTACTTACGTGAAATTGTCAGGGGTGGTCCGAGTTCTCTTCAAAATTCACGTGAAAACTACCACTTCTTGCGATTTGTACATCGATGTTCTTAACAGGAAGCTCGCCAACCAGACATGTCATTATAAGACAAAGCTATGATTCTCTCTAGTACCAAATTACACGTGTTGATTCGTTTCACTTGTTAGACCTAGTATGTAATTTCTCTAGTACCACATTTGCTATTGTTTTTTCCATTATCTTTGTTTGTCGTCTGTATATTATAGTAAGAAATTGAATAACAATAGACATATAGAAACGATTGCTTGGTTTAATTTTCCAAGATGTTAGTATGTAGTCCAACTTCTACTGATCTGGTGAGAAAAGTATCTTAGGTCTTTTTCTTAGCGTATATTTTGTCACCAATAACCATATGCTGATGGATGCAGTATTTTTAGTTGGTTTTCTGAAACACAGCTAAAAGATATTGCAGATGGGCTTAGTAATGAGGTAATTGCTGTATCTGACTGCTTGAGACTATTTACTTTGTTGCATTCTTGTTGCTCATCGTTTGATGAGTTCATAAGTATGGCATTTCATATAAACAATTGCTTGAGACTATTTACTTTGCTGCATTCTTATTGCTAGTCGTTGATGAGTTCATAATTATGGCATTTTATATATCCAACTGCTAGAGACTATTTACTTTGTTGCATTCTTATTGCTGATCAGTTGATGAGTTCATAATTGTGGCAGTTTATGTAAAAGATTGCTGAGATTATTTCATCTTTTGTTATTTTTCCGAATTTCTTATCAGAGACTTAAATTTAAGTCTATCCAAAAGCTCAGCTTCTTTCGGGTATTTTGTATGTTTCCCCGTGACTGCTGGCGAGAGATAATTAAGGACGACTTATGGCCCAATCCACTGAAATATTTTAACAACATAACGCTTTACCTTTCATTCTAGGTTAGTGACGTGTTTTCCTTCCTCCTTTCCTTCTTCAAGCTAAGAGAAACTTGTGCTTTGTTTGTAAGAAGCTGATGAAGAAGAATCCGACAGAGACGAGGATGATGAAGAGGTAAACATTGATGAGATTACACTACCTTCCTTTTTATAATTGTTTGACATGGACCTTCTGGTTTTGTGCTAAGTTTTTCTGACTTGCCTATTGGATCTTCTGATTTTATTTTTTTGGGGGGTTAAATGTGTTGCTGTCCTTTGGTGCATTCCCATCTCACTGTTCCTTGTCAAAATTTGAAAACCATTATTCACTAAATAGATGATGCATATGTCATGAAACAGACACCGAAAGATGCAAAATTAACTGTCCCAAAATGAACTTTTGGTATCTCGGTTAGCCATTTTATATCTAAATTTTTATTGATCTTGGATTTTCTCAACCTAGGCACTACTACTTGAGTCTTGGCTCCAATCTTAACCTTTTCCTTTCAAGATGCTACAGCCAGTACTACACAAGTTTCATAGAGTGACATGGAAAATGATGCATTGTGGTGAAGTTGACTGTGTTTGGATTTCTTCAGAAATAGTGATGAAATGTGGGAATGTCGATGATCATGGTTAGCGGTCAATCTGATGATTCATTAAAGCCTTAGAATGGAAAAAAGGATGTTCACGTATAAAAAAAAGGCAGATATAGGCAACAAGTAACGGGAGTGTAAGTTGAGGTATTAACCATTAGGGGAAGTAACCTACACTTTTTTCCCCTGCTGAAGTGGGGTATAATCTACACTTTTAGAGGTACTTTAGTGCCTTTTGCTTCCAGGATACGGAAATTGACTTTATTTTTGAACACATATATTCATCTTGTGCTATCAAGAAAGTTGGTAAAGGAAGGAAGTTGGGGTAAATTGGGAGACAAACCTTTTGGAGTACATAAATACGGTCCAAGCTTTGCATAAGTCAGAGCTAGGAAATAGCATATGATATTCCTAATTGTTTATTTGTATGACTTCTCTCAAGGAAAGAAGAAAGAAAACTAGCTCATCACTTCCAACCATAGGTAAATGAATTATGATTTTAGGTGTGCTGATGGTTTGCTAGAGAATTGCCACTCGTCTATGCGTCCTGCAGAAAGGAGTTGTACGATCCAGACAACAGTCAAATAAGTGATTTACATCCAAAATTACATATAGTATGTTCACAACTTGTGTTACAGGCTTTGTGTTATTTACATAGCTGAGGTTGAAAATGAATTACCTTAAGCATACTGAAAATGAATTGCCTAAATGCTTTATGCTTTTCAGCTATTGTTGTATATGGTCTAGTCTGAAAATGCTATGACAGTTGAAGTTTGGTGGTTATAACATATTATATAATGGGCTTTTCAGTAATCTTTTATTCCTATCAACCAGGTAAATGACAATGATGAGGAAGATGAGAATGATTGTTGAACTCCTCATTAGCTCTTTAATTTATCCCTTCTTCCAAACTTTGCTCATATCAGTGTCAAATATAATTTTCAGTTGTTGCATACTCGGCCTCAAATGCGGCTTTGGCATATGATAAGGCAGTTAAGAAACCTATTTTGTAGCCAGCCAACTTCTGTTGGATTTACCTGTGATGAACATAGTAGCTGTTTTCGTGCCCCCAAACTCTTTAGTCCCAGCCTCAATTGATTAGCAAGTTATACTTTTCTTAGCATGCAGGACTATGGTGCTCCACAATATGGTGATAGGTTAAACGCTGCTCTTTGATCAATGATTCACCAGCCACTAGATCCAGGAAATTCATCTTAATTCAAACTTGGTGGCTCAGTTGATTCGCGGCTTTCTTCTCATTCTCTTGCCATTTTTCTTATATATAGTCCGTTTTTCAAGTAATTAATATGCCAGCGCCTACTTGTGATTGGTTGAACAGCTCCTTCCCCTTTTTTACTGGGAAGAGGTTAGTCCCAAAGCCCAAAGAAAGTGGTTGATTTGATGTTCTCCAAAAATAACCGAACCTGTAGGCTTTTCTCTTGCATATGAATTTTGTCGTATGATAGAGTGACATTCTGTAACCGGGGTAGCTTTGCTATTTTTTAGTGTGGATACTCTTTAAATTGATAACGAGACCTTTTAGTTAAAAAAGTTCTGCAAAAATTATCCCAAAAAGAGACTTAAGTGACGACGTAAAATCCAACATAAAATTATTGCTTACTAGTCAAAGATAGTATAGTTAATTATCGTCTCTACATGAATTGAATTTAAACATTGTTTGAATAATCTTTAGTTAATTACTATCCAGGGAAATTAATATTTGATTTGATGATTATCAACTACGATTAACTACTAAAAATTTAGCAATTAATAATTGATCACAAAAGACAGCGGTGAGCAACGAAGAAGTATCAATAAGAGAAATATGGGTAATTGACTAGACATGTGCAAGATGGTTAACTTAGTATCCAATTATTGAGTTAGTTCATTCTATAATATGGTTGATTCTCACGAATTCAACATATAATTGGTTTACACTTGAAGTTAATGTTCCTCTTTCGATTAAATGTTAATTTCAGTAATTAATCCAATTGAAGTACGGTAAATAATTGCAACGAATAAAATGATGGTTATGGTCTAAAGGCTAACTTCTCATGAATGTTTCTCTATTTTCTAGTTCGATTAACAATTCAAGAGGTTCTTTCGATTACCTATTTGAATCACGAATTTAGACTAGAGCATAAGATGTAAAGAAATTCAATATCAAGCTCCTCTTTCGATTAAGCAAAATAAGAAATAACTCCATAATACGAATTAAAACTCCATCAATTAATTCCAACAATTATCTAGAATCAAATCCCTTATCAAGTTATGAAAACACTGTATCAGCCAACACCCTAAAGGAAATTACTCCATAACTATGGAAAAAGTCATCTCAATAAGGTTTAAAAACAAATAAGACATCAATGACAATGATTTGATACAAATTCCCGTATGCACTGATCGTTGGTTGAAATCTTGATAAATTCTTGAGTCTTCTTGCCTTAGTTGCTTCTCAAATCTTTCATAAGTTAAAAGTCCTTCATAAAATGTGTTTTCAGTGTATTTATACCAAGTAGGAATAAACCCGAACGAAACTACCCTCTTTGAGCCGAAGTGGGAAAACCTGCAAACTTTTTACACTTCATGCGTCGCATTAGTGTAGTTTACTCAGTTGCAAACTCTCTGAACTTCGCGTGTCTGACATAAATATGTGTTAGTGCGTCGCACAACGCGTCACAGGCTACGTCGCAGTAGTGCATTTTCTAGTCAGACCACAAAACTCCCAGTCTCTGAACTTATCAAACTTCTGACTCACATTTACACTGTTGTGTCGCACTCTGCTATGCTTAATGCGTCGCATGAGTATTTTTGTGCTAGCCCTTGCACTTTCTTCCCACTTTCGTATGCAATGCCGGTGCACGAGCCCCGGATACGATCCCAGTTCAATTTCTTGGGCTTTTACTCAGACTTCAAAGCTCCAAATTATTCGATGTGGCTCTAGACCATCTTCTTAAATCGGAATCACCTCCTACAAAGCATAAAACACATAATAAGTGCAAATCACCATTATTTAAGCTCAAACACGCTTAAAGCACAGTAATTAGAGTGCAAAATGCGGCTAAAACACATGTTCCTAGCCTACCATCAACACCCTACACTTAAACCATTGCTTGTCCTCGAGCAATCAAACTACACTTCACATAGAGACGACCTTCTCATCAGACAACTTCCTTAACGCATCATGCCAAAAATATTTAAAGCAGACTAAGCACCCTATCATAACATCCTAGCCTCAAGACTTGACTCACACGCGCCACGTATTTCAAAAAGCTACTCACTTACTCTAACTCAAAGGCCAAAGATATTACATTTCCTTCGGAAATCATGTGCCCTTACACCAAAGATAGAGAGTAGTTCCACACACAATAAAATTTAGAACAAATAGGAACCCAAGATAGAAAGAATTCACTCACTCTCAGAATTAAAATTCATGTGCCACATAAGACGTACCATAGGCTTACCCATAGTGTAATACTCTACTAATTGAGCTCATCCGGTCAAAGATCAAGTAGGACTTTATTTTGGTTGAAATGTAGGCTGCAGGACGGGATGATACAATTTGGACAATAGTGACTACACTTCCCTGAGCACTTTAATACATACACTTCCCAATATAAACCCCACATTTCTGTTGAACTAAACCCCCACCTTCACACATAATTACATCAAGCTCCCAATTTCTTTAAGCACAGACACAATGAGAACATACCACTAGCAAGGAATCGATTTTTCTTTCTTTCTAATGCATATATAAACTCTTTTTCTTGTCTTTCTAAGTTCTGATTTTATTTTTCTTCAAGCACTTCATTTTTTCTTCTTTCAATTCTTTAAAAGTGACTCTCATAAATTTTCAACCAATGCACCTATCTCCATATTTCTTAATTTCACTCGGCAACCCAACCATACCTCCACATAGCTTTTTACAAGCTCATAACAATGTCAAGTGCTCAAGAGCGGTGAAAATAGATCAGGCTTGTAGTGTTGTTGCCAAGGAAATAGGATTACAAGCTCAAAGGGCTAACTAGGATAAACAACTAGGAGGGTCACAGGCATATAATTGGCTCAACAAAGAAATGTCTATATCACTTCCTAGACTGAATAAGACTACTATTTGTTTTTCAAACACACAAAGCATGTTGTAGACATCAACTGACATGCACAGAATATCAACCAAATCCTCACACACACGTTGACACATAACTCACTTAGGACCGGATCTATCCCGACTCTCTAGTCAAAGCAATTAAGCAAAGTCACAATCAAACAATTTAAGGTACTTATCCATGAGTCCAGAACTGAGCCTAGGCATCACAAGTAAGGCACTCACCACCTTCAAGGTATATGCAGTCAAGGAAAATTGCTTCAAATTAATACTGTGACTCAAAATTCTTTAATCCTATAAAACTAAGAAGACTAATTACACCCGGTTCATGTAAAACCCTTGGAAAAGAACCACGGCACAAAGAAAAACCAAGGGAGAATTATTACACTACCTAAGAAAGTAAAAATAAAATAAAATAAACAATAAAAGACATATATTTGGTTGTTCAAATTTGTTTTGGCTTTTTTTTTTTTTGTATTTTTCTCGTTCGACTTCATATCCCTCAAGAAGCCAGTCGATAAAATCCATCGTTGGGCAAAGTCGAACTACTGCTACATGAGTTACTAACTATTACAGGCCAAATAAAATTTAGCTTCATGATTACAGGTCAAATTCTCTAATAAAGCAAGAAACAAATCAAATAAACCAAATGGCAAAGAAAAACAAAAAAATTACAAGCAAATAGGAGGACCCCATCCCACACTTAAGAGATTGCGTTGTCCCTAATGCAAAGTAATAAAATAAGGGTGGTAAAGGACCCCCTGAGGCCTAAGCCTAGTCATCGGCACCATCAGTAGTGCCGAGAATAGCAGTCTCATCATTGTCCTCCGCAACAGGGTTGACATATTTATCAGGATGAAGTGCAGGACTGTCATCTAATCCCAGAAAACGCTTGGCAGGGACACCCAAATGGGATTGCTACGCCAAAGTGTCGATGTCAACCTCTCCACGAGCAGCCCACAGTTGCATGTCAGCAAACATAAATTGCATCATATCCTCCATCTTGTCATGCCTCAGGTCCGAAGTCAGAGCGACTCCCAGAATCTTGCACAACAGTGATATCATAAAGCTTGGTGACTAAGGGAAGCTGTCGATTAAACTGATCATCAACAGGCACATTGTGGCGTAGTAGCAACCTAGTCAACATGCTTGGATAAAGTAACCTCTGCAATCCTACCATACTCACCCTGGCTATGTTAGCAATAATATTCTTGCCCATATTCAATGGCATCTGGGGTTGTCATAGCATATACCAAACATACCCGGAGGCGCAAAATAGTGGAATCATTGCTGCTTGGTAAAATTTTCTTATTAATAAACCGTAATAACACTTTGGTGGGTAGCTGCAAATTGGCTCGAGTCATGGTGGAATGACGGTCATCCCTATCCCTATTCCAAGCAACCAAAGAATTAGGTCCGCAGAGAAGTTCACGGATGGCTTGGTAAGCAGGCCTCTTCATAAATGCCTCGAACTAAGCATGGGACTCATTCGTGAACCCTAACTCATCATTAATTATCTCAATAGGAAATTTGATTCTCTTTCCACGAATTTTGATAGTGTACTCGCTGTCATACTGGAATCCGAGAACCTAGTTGGCGTAGAACTCCTTTACTATACCAAAATTAGCTCCTCCGATGGAATCATATAGGCTATCCAACTTCATTGCGGTGATGTTGGCATATAGCTCTAGATATTTCTTTTGAAACTGCCGCGAATCAATCCGAACCTCCGCAGTAGGCTCCCTAGATGGGACAAAATCACGGAACCACTCGCGTGATTAGGGCAACACTTATAAAATCCCATATGTGAACTCTGGCATATTAGCATCTGAGTATGGCACATCAGGATCTGAGCCGTCTGAGGAGTCCACAACTGTGGATGCCCTCCTAGAAGGCCGACGACTACTGGAAGCACCTGCAGGAGTGCCAATATTCATACGCTTGCTAGCAAGACGAGGCATTATTCCTGCACAAGACGAATAACTTAGCTATGACACATCAAAGCAAAAACAATGTCAAAACAAGGGGAGAGCCACCCCACACTTATATCATTAGCATGCTCACAGGCAAGAACTAGGGGCGTTAGACTACCCCATATTCAGCAAAATAAAACTTTCACAACTTGCCAATAGCGATACAGAGGCTCAACAACTACCATAATTGTAGCAACGTGCTTAGTCCGTGACCGCCCACCCCATACTTCTAATCCATTAACAATCTATGAAGAAAATATGCATCACCTCAAGCATTATTAATGGTGCAGCATTATTCCATTTAAGCAATTAGTCAAACATCTACCATACTCAATTTTTTAATGACAATGTCGAGAATAAAATGCACTCAAGCCACTTATTTCCTAAGTACAAAAAAGTATCATCTAGACGTTACATGCTCGGGATGGCGGTCGATTTGCACTAGTGTCCAATTCTACATGTATTGCATTTATAGACTATGAACAACCACCCCTTGCACACATATTCATAATTTGCATCACATTCTAGCCAACAAAACCCAACATGACTAAAATCCCAATCGTTCCCCATTCAAGCAATTAATTGAACACCTAGCATGCAAAAGAGTAAAGGCATAACGACAAGCATTATCAAATTACAATCTTGCCCAAAATCAACCTATTCAACAACAATCACACCCTAAACAACACCTACACCAACAATGCACTAGGGCAAATCAGTAACCAATAAGAGGTTGGACAAATTTCGATCCCAAGGGCACAACCAACTACAGAATTTCGAATTTCCTCTTGTTTTTCTTTGTGTTTTTTTGTTTCCTGTTTCTTTTGGATCTTATTTTTTCTTTCAATAAAATCTCCTAACAATGACTACACAAAAATAACCAACAAGAGAGATAGAAGAACATACTTAGCTGCAAGGAGAGAGATAGAGGAGGGAGTTGAGGGAGAGAGATGGAACTGGGAGGGGGGAACGAGAGCGAGGAAGAGCGTGGGGGGGGGGACTGGTTTATTTTTTCTTTTTGGGGGTTTTGGGAGAGAGTGAGGGCGTCTGTGTGTTGGGGTCGGGCATGTTTAATGTTTTCTCTAGTTTCTTGTTATTTATTTTTTTCTTTCCTGATTTTTAGAAAAAACTTACGTGGTGCGACGCATAATGCATTGCGCAGTGCGACGCGTTAGTGTATTTTGCCGTCTTCCAGCTATCTGAAGTTTGATAATCCTCTGATTAAAATATGTGTTAATGTGACGCATAGGGCGTCGCCCAGTGCATAGCGTTAGCTCATTTTGGTGCCTGCCAACTCTCTGATTAATTTCTAAACTCTGACAATTAATTGCACTAATGCGACGCCTAATGCGTAGCATAGAACGACGCATGAAATGCAAAAACTTTGCGCAGTTCTCATTTTCCTGCTTCTTGACGCCTATGTCATGCTTGAACTTTATTCTGCGTCAAATTCATTCCGATAACTCCTAATGTACAATTAGTCTTAATCTATAATCAATTAAACTATTCTATACGAATAAAAATAAAATAAAAAAGACCAAAGTTAGAAGTACTTCTGAGTTATAGTCGTCAGCCTGACTCCGTCACTTAGGCTCATTTGATGACGATGCTAGAGGATTCTTTGTCAAATCCTCCAACCAGAGACGGTTTCAACCTGTGCCTATTCACCTTAAAGCTCTCATTTCCTTCTTCATCCTGGATTTCAATGCCATATGGTGAGACATTCACCACATATGGACCTGTCCATCTTGACCTAGATTTTTCGGGGAACAACCTAATTCTACTGTTGTATAGTAAGACTCTGTCCCCTTCATGAAACTCCTTTGGCTTAATCAGACGATTTTCCTACACAATTCGTGCATGTTCATATGCGTCCAGTCTAAACTCCTCCAACTCGTTCATCTACACCAACCTGTGTTCTCCTACAAGACTAAGATCAAGATTAAGCATCTTAATTGCCTAGTAAACTTTATGTTCTATCTCAACAGGTAGGTGACACGATTTCCCATACACTAATTTGAATGGTGAAGTCCCTATGGTTGTTTTGAACGCAGTTCTGTACGCCATAGAGCTTCATCCAACTTTACAGACCAATCCTTATGAGAAGCACTAACCATTTTTTGAAGAATTTGTTTAAGCTCACGGTTAGCTACTTCGACTTGCCTACACTAGTTTAGGCATGGTACGTGGTTCCTGTTTCGTGTGTGACTCCATACTTGGACAAAAGTGCAACAAACTGCTTGTTCACAAAGTGTGACCCATTGTCACTGATAGTCACTCGAGGTGTCCCAAAGCGGGTAAATATGTTCTTTCATATGGTGACAGTTAGTTTTGACCCTTCCTTTTAAAATTAATTTATTTATACTTAATAATTTGATGAATGTTTTGAAAGTATTTTTTTTTATCAATAATTACTTTTTTTTTTCTACAAATTAATTAAGTATTAGTTTTGAAACTAATATCCTAGTACTAGTATTACGTAATTACAAATATACTGACTATTTTAATACAATTAAATTAATTTTTAAATACACCATAGAGCTTTTATAATTATTTAACAAATTACTTCTCAAATCTCAATTAATTAGATTACTATGTTGATAATTTAAAACTAGTGTTATAATTTAGAAGACAAAGTACTTTACAAATAATTAATTACAATAATTAGTAGTATATTTGATATTTATAATTTTTACTGAAAATGATTAATTTTAATTAAATTAATTTTAAAATGGTTAAAAAACTAAAAGTCTACAATTGCAATTCCTTTATTAAACACAAATTGGCTATTCCCTAAATAAATTCCAGCCCAATACACGAGCTTAAGCTAAATCTGACCCAGTCCAAAAGACCCTCCTCCACTTTGGAAATCCATGCCATTGCCAATGAACCAATCAGAGCTTGCCACGTAAGTCGTCCCATTCCCTCAACAAACAAACACAAATCATCTCAGTCGTTGATCCATATCATCAACGGATCAAATTTAATCCCGTTTTTGGTTTATTTTCAAAGGGCTATTGTATTTTATCTCTGTCTTTGGATCACTAGAATACAACGGCCATGGATTTTCCTATTTTTATTATTTCTAAAATCCCTAATTATCAAAACAATCGAAGCCGTTGATCAAAAGATCCAACGGTTCCGTTCCATCTCCTGGTTTTACTCAGAGACTCCCCAAAAACCCTACTCATTTAATCTTTGACCAGACACCTCTCTTCCTCTTTTCCTCTCTAATCTCTCAAACCCTCCATGCCCATCAGTCAATCTTGCACAAATCGGTGCAAGGTCATGAATCTGAGCCTTACAACACTCAATTTGTCCCCTGTCCGTGAATCTCACCTGTTTCTTTCCCTATCCGTTGTTCAAATTCAAAGACACCCAATTTGAAACCCTAGACATAAAAGACGAAACTTTAGTCGTCTGATTTCTCCGCTCGTCCTTTCAAATCGGAGCATACATGGTTCATCTCTTCGAACTCATCATCAACATTCGTTGTCCAGAGGTCAAACGCAGTAACCTCTGGACAATGGAGCTTTGATTATGGACCTTCACTCTCAAAGGTTAAATCCTTCAACCTCGTTCCCAGGTAAAGTGTCTTGACGATTTTTTCCCCTGTGCTTTTCTGATTTTACCCAACTATGCTCATATCATCACATCATCGTCACTCTCCACTACTATTTGGAATCCGCTGAAACCCTAATGGCTCAATGGCCACTATAAATAGGAGCTTTTAATGTTCTCATCTATCATGTTCAACATATAGAGCTAATACACTTAACAAACAGAAAAATATACATAAACTACACCTAACTTTCTCTGAAAATTTAAGATACAATAGATTCTTGCTTAAGCTTTTTGTTTGAAGTTTTGAGTTTTCACTCAATCTCTGCTTCTCTCTTTCTTTTGCTTTAAGTTTGTCGCTGGTTAAAAGCTGAGATTTTGGTGTCCTAAACGGCTAACGTGAACACTCATTTGGCTTGCTGCTCAAGAGAAGGTCAATATACCTCCATCCTCTCCCTTAGTTGCTTCATTTAAAATCATGGAGGTGGTATTGTTTTCTTGGTTAACTGCTTAGCCTATAATGTTTATTCAGCCTTGAATTACTTTTTTTTCATTATGACTTGTTAATGATCTATGATAAGCTGTTGTATTTGTTTAATGTTAACTAGGTAGCTGTATGACTTTAATGACCTCAATTCCTGTATTGAATAGCCTATGTGTTTAAGTTGTTTAACCTGATGATTTTCTCACATCTGCCTAAAACCTCAGACCTTTCTCTAATGTCCTGTTATAATCTTCATGCTGCATTTTGAGTCCTGTTAATGTCCTGTTACAACTTTCATGCTCATCATGTTACATTTTTAGTTCTGTTAATGTCCTGTTGCAACTTTCATAATCTTCATGTTGCATTTTGAGTTTTGTTCCACTTAATGTTGTGTTATAACCTTCATGATCATCATGTTGTATTCTAAATACTGTTCCACTTAATATTCTATTATAAGCCCTCATGACTCATCATGTTATGTTTCTCCTGAGTTCTCTATTTAGGTTCTGTTATGGCCATCATGCTTAACATGCAATACCCTTCTAAGTTCTGCTATCCTACCTAGGCTTTTCTGTTCATCATATGCCATATCCTTTAAGTTCTATCATGCTATACTTAGGGTTGTTATTGCAGTCTCGATGCTTAACATGCTATGTCCTTTTAGGTTCTGTCATTCTAAACTTGGGATGTTATTAGATGACTTTATCTAGGGTATATATGAAATACATAGGATAACCATGCCTTATTAGGTTAAGGCTCATGAAACCTGAGTGTTCAAAATACTTTCATAAATGTTTGTTAACCCTTAAGTATATTTTGAATTCTCATTATGAATCCTTTACATCCATGTCTAACTGTTAGCTTGTAAACAGTCCTACTGGGATGGATTTTCCTTTGAACATTAGTAGTATTAGTCATGATCAGTCTATCTCCTGTGAGTTAGACTATAGTTGTGCCTGTTGACTATTTCTGTATTCTGAATATAACTCCATCATGTTTAGCTATTCAATCAAGCCTGTGTAGCTGATTTGAGTCTATTAAGTGTGATGTCTCCCTTATCCTTAAACCCTTAATGATACCGACAACCTGATTCTTCAATATTTGGGATTCATCATGTCTTGTGAAGTCATAATCTTGATTGAAATCTCTGTATGTGTGGGAGTTTGGTATGAACTTTGTTTATCCTCCATGACTTCACATTTTGAACACTGTTTTAAACTTATACTTAGTCCTTTTCTTCCTTTGTTATTCTAGATTGAATCTGGTGTAAGAGAAATCTTCTACTGTTATTGATTGAATGCAATACCCTGCTTGTATCTTTGTCTGAGTTTGTGCTAAGGATCTCAAGGGATCCAAGTAATGTAATTAACCTAGGTATATACTAATCTGTGATCAAATTAAGGCATTAGTATCTGCATCTTAAAGCTATTACAATTCCAAACTGTGTGCCTTATGTCTGAGAGATGTATGATTCCTATTTGTCTGATCTTTAGCCATAACAACATAAGTGTACCTGTTGCCATATGTGCCTAGAAGTCTGATTTTCTAAGCCTGTTCAAGTGTGTGCTTTACTCACTTAATGCTGAAGTATAGGGACTGTTTCTATGTGTCTATTTTCTGTCCGCTAAGGAAAGTAGGCTTATGTGGTAGAAAATGTCATAGTGGTTGATTTGCATTGAAAGGGCCTCATTGGCATTCAAACCTATAGGGAAGAGTTAGTCGTTAGTGGTTAAAGGTATTTGGGAGTAGAGTTTAACTCTAGGTTGGGCTGCTCTCCCCGGCACAAGGATTCCCCTAGGCCTTGAGACCCTTGGGAACTTTGAAGCATCGGGGGATTCAAAGGGGGCATCAGCCTTGAGTAGAACTCTCTCCTTAGCCTTTAATTCATTGACACTAATTACTCTCTTTGGATTTGGTGTTTACTAGAAACGAAAGGTATTCAATGTGGATCATTCACTATACATAACCTCCACATTTGCATGATTCCGTTCGCATTTAGGTACTGATAGTAACTTCTTCTTTTAATATTTGCTTAGTATTATTCCCTTAGCATTCAAACATTGTCAGTGATTTCTTTTAGTCTTTGTTTGAGAATTTATATATATGGATATGTGTACAATACTGTTATTCTAATGACCTTCTCTTTTATTTTTGCACATGTACAAATGATTTGGGCCTGTTGAGTTCTTTAAGAACTCAAGCCCAAGTCCAACTATACTATGGTCCAAAGGTCTGCCGTCGTTCGTCATTTGTTGCTGTTGGCCTGTCTTTTGAGGCCCAAACCTCCCAGAATCACTTCTTTCTCTTCACCTCTTTACTTACTATTTCATCATTCTCCAGCTGCACTATGTCATTGCTCATTGTTGTTTTTCTGTTGTTATATCTCATTATGTATATGACAAGCATCTATTGGATTGAATTTTTATCCTTATCTTTCAATTCACAGAATGACTTAGGCAAGCCTAAAGAATTTAGGATTAAAAGAGACATTAATTAGCAATTAATTTCATATCCGCTAATCATAAGCTGTTATTAATTTGTCATGCTTTGCTAACTCTTTTCTTAAAGATTTTTGAAGTCAAAAGGTTTAACAAAGGTGGAAGCCCTCTTTTCAAAGAGAAAAATAGAATTATCGCGATTTGATTTCTCTAAAAGGAACCAGCTATTTCGAAAGATTAAGGCGATGCTGCCCTAAAACAAAGGCATTCAAGTAGTTTTCTACTTCAAAACCAAGGTATATCTCAAGATCATTTTCATAACACTTTTTAGCACGCTAGAATGTCTTAGGAAACAAAGTTCTTTAACCTGGCTTTCATTTTCACATTTGTACAAACATTTCCATCTTTCGTAGTTCTTTCTCAAGCTGTATATATTAACACTAATTTCCTAAAGACCTTTCTTTAAAATCCATCTTCTTTAAACCATACTATCCCCTTATAGATATTATGTCCTAATATATGGTAAGTTATACCCTTAGAACACTAGTTAAGGCATAGTACAAGTAATTAATTCCAAATCCAGTCTAAGTCCTATGGAGCTACCTCATGTAGATTTTAAGGGGTTCTAACACCTTCCCCTTAGAAGAACAAGAACCGTTACCCATGATCTCACCGGTTAGCAGACCAAGAAAGAATATAACTTTAGTAATTAAATAGTTACCCTAGTATACCTTTAAATATTGGGTGGCGACTCTCTTTCATCAACAATAGAGAAATCACAAGTTGAATCTTATTTTGACTAATGCAAAATAGGGTGCAAGACCATAGGAACTCACACACCATCCGAGCATCATTGGTCCTAGTAAGGATTTCTTCGAGCCATTTAGAGACGTAGTCAACGGCTATTAGGATATACTCATAAGAATGCGACGATGGGAACGTGCCCATGAAGTCAATGCCCCAAACGTCAAAACTTTCACATACTAGAATGGAGTTGAGAGGCATTTCATCCCTCTTGCTAATATTACCTGCCCTTTGACACTAGTCACATGCAGCTACATACGCTAGCGTGTCTTTATACAAAGTAGGCCAATAGAAATCGGCTTCCATGACCTTTGCTGCAGTGAGATTTCCACCATAGTGTACTCTAGTGCTCAATCATGGCAATGAGAAAGAATTCTTGCGATCTCTCCATTAGGCACACATCTTCGAATCACACCATCTACACACAGTTTAAACAGGAAAGGGTCATTCCAAAAAAAACTTTTTATCTCACCTTGAAGCTTCCTTCTTTGATCATGAGAGAGGTCACGAGGCAACCATCCACTAGCCAAAAAGTTGGCTACATCAGCATACCAAGGTGGCCTTTCGGAGATCGCAGCAATGGAGAAAATTTGCTCATCAGGGAACTCTTTCCTTATTTAAACTGTTTTAGCAGGGATGTCTCTCAAGTCGAGATAGATGATCCGCCACTTGATTTTTTGTGCCCTTCCTATCTTTGATTCCCAAGTCAAACTCCTGGAGAAACAACACCCACCGCATCAGACGCGGCTTGGACTCCTTCTTACTCAATAAGTATTTCAAAGTTGAGTGATCAGTGTGTACAATCACTCTACTCCCCACCAAATATGATCTAAACTTAGCAAAAGCAAAGACCACAACAAAGAACTCTTTCTCAGTAGTGGCATAGTTGACTTGAGCATCATTCAACGTCCTGCTTGCATAGTAGATGGGCCTAAACATCTTAACTTTTCTTTGCCCCAGAACTGCCCCCTCAACCACATCACTAGCATCACATATTATTTCAAATGGCTGGCTCCAATCAGGTGTCACCAAAGTAGGAGAACTTACAAGTTTTTCCT
Organism: Nicotiana obtusifolia; assembly: GCA_002018475.1. Lineage (NCBI taxonomy): Eukaryota > Viridiplantae > Streptophyta > Magnoliopsida > Solanales > Solanaceae > Nicotiana > Nicotiana obtusifolia. Next base: position 53,938 of record MCJB01049031.1, read on the forward strand.
TTATCAATTCAAATGCTCTTAAGCACTCCACAGTGAAAATAAACTTGACATCCTTCACTAGCAATGCAGTCAATGACTTGTTAATGCTAGAAACATTTTTGATAAATCTCCTATAGAACCCAACATATCCTAAGAAACTTCTTGTGCTCTTCATATAAGTCGGTGGAGGGAGCCTAGCAATTAAATCAACCTTGGCTCTATTAACTTCAATGCCATGTGCAGTCACTTTGTGGCCCAGGGCAATTCCCTCTGTCACCATGAAGTGGCACTTTTCGCAGTTAAGAACCAGGTGAGTAGCTTCATAATGTTCAAGCACAAGTTCCAAAATTTTCAAATAGTCATCAAAATCTTCACCAAACAGAGTGAAATCATCTATGAAAACCTCTAGACACTTCCCGTAGACATCATGCACCTCTAAAAAGTGGCGGGTGCATTACACGACCCAAATGGCATCCTCCTATAAGAAAAAAATACCTGACGGGCAGGTGAATGTAGTCTTCTCAACATCTTTTGGGGTAATAGGTATCTGATTGTAGCCAAAGTACTCATCTAAGAAACAGTAACATCTATGTCCAGCCACTTTCTCGAGCATATGATCAATAAAGGGAAGTGTGAAGTGGTCTTTCCTTGTTGCATCACTCAGCCTTCTATAATCAATGCTTATTCTTCACCTAGTGACTATTCTTGTGGGGATCAATTCATTGTCTTCATTTTTCACTACTATCATGTCCCCTACTTACGTACAACTTGCACTGGACTAATCCACTGGCTATCAGAGATTGAAAAAATCACTCCCGCATCTAGCAATTTGATAATCTCCTTGTGCACTACCTCCTCCAGATTTTTATCCAACTTGCGTTAGGGATGCACCACTAGCTTGCTATTGTCTTCTAGCAGAATTTTATGCATGTAAATGTTTGGACTGATTCCTTGAATATCAGCTATGGTCCAGCCAATGGCCTTTTTGTACTTTCTCAGCAGCTCCACCAACTTTTGCTCCTATGTACCTATCAGTAAGCAGAAATAATCACAAAAAAATTGTTAGTTTCAAGAAAAGTATATTTCAAGTGGGTAGGGAGGACTTTCAATTCCACATTAGACTTAGAAGCCTCCTTTTTCAGTTCCTCCTGATCAACCAGTTGATCCTCAGTCTCAAGATCTTCAGCCTCTTTCTTTATTTTGAGATCTTCATCCTCTACGATGCTAGACTGAGTAATACACCTCTCTAAAGTATGCACCACAAGATTGTCAAACTTGTATTTTTTAGCTAATTCACCAACAACATCTAGATTGAAGCATGAGTAGGCAAACACCTCATCACTGGGGTATTTCATCATCCTCTTCATCTGGAACACCACTTTCTCATTGCCCACTCTGAGCATAAGCTGCCCCTCGTAGATATCAAGGATAGCTCTACCTGTACATAAAAATGGTCTCCCTAGAATTAGAGGCACCTCCTTGTTACCTCCATATCCACCACAATAAAGTCTACGGGGAACACAAAATTGTCCACCCGTACTAGAATATCCTCAATGATCCCCTCAGGCAAAATGGTGGTCTAGTCAGCAGTTGTAGGGACACTAGTATTTATTTGATCACTCCAAGCTCACCTTTCAGTTTCTTGAACACAGGCAAAGGCATTAGATTTATAGAAGCACCAGAATAACAGAGGACCTTGTCGAATTTCTCACTCCCCAATGAGCATGGTATGGTGAAACTTCCTGGGTCCCCACACTTTTAGGGAATCTTATTTTGCAATATGGCACTGCAATGGGCATTCAGCTTGACCATTGTTGTCTCCTCCAAATTTCTCTTCCTAGATAGGATTTCCTTCAAGAACTTTGCATAAGCAGGCATCTGAGTGAGCACCTATATGAAGGGAATGTTCACATAAAGTTGCTTGAGCATCTCTAAGAACTACCCAAAACATTTGTCAAGTTTTTCCCGCTTCATCTTTTGAGAGAATGGTAGAGTTGGCATATGTCTACTTTCTTCAATCTCCTTTTGTACCCTACTACTCTGGCCTTTTTGCTCTTCACTCTTTTTCTATTCTTGTGTCTCAGTCTGTTTGTTCACCGCCTCAGGTCTAGCCTTTACCACTAGGTCAGCCAATGCTTTTCTACTTCTCAAAGATACAACTTTGATTATTTTCTTTGGGTTCTTTTCAGTGTCAGAGGGTAGAGTCCTAGGAGCTCTCTTAGATAACAAATTTGAAATTTGTACCATTTACCTTTCTAAATTCCAGATAGTCGTGCCCTGCTCCCGGATGGCTGTGCCCTGAGTCTCAAAATTTTTATCTGATTTCCTGATGAACGCCTTCATGAGATCTTCCATACTAGACTGATTTGACCATTGTGGCTGGTACTGCTGCCTCTGTTGGTTCTGAAAACCTGGTGGTCCTTGAACTTTGGTCTAGGATTATTTTGCTGCCATGAGTTCAAACTTCCACTAGGTGAACTCCACGAAAAACCTGGATGTCTTTGCCCCATAACATTATAGTTGTTCCCACCTTGGTAGTGTCCTCTATTATAGTTCCCTACAGTGTTGACTTCCTTAGCTGAAGCTTGACACTCATGTGAAGGGTGTCACATTCCACTTAAGTCACATGCTGCTTGCGGCTCACTCTGTACCTTGTCCAATGTCAGTTTTCTTATCTCCTTGGCAATGTTGTCTAGCTGGGCTTACATGAATGTGTTAGATTCCACCTGGTGAACCCCAACTGATTTTCTTCTGTCATTACTCTCAACCAACCACTGGTTAGAATCCTCAGATAATTCATCAAGGATTAAGACAACCTCCTCCGGAGTTTTCTTCATTAACGGGCCTCCACATGTGGTACTCAGAGTTCGTCGTGAGGAGGGTGTCGGTCCATGCCAGAAGTCTTGAAGTTGTATCCACAATTCAATTCCATTATGTTGATACCTTCTCTCTATCTCCTTGAATCTTTCCCAAGCTTCGAAAATCGTTTATGTCTCCTTCTGGCAGAAATTGTGGATTTCCCTTCTGAATTTCCTATTTTTGCAACTGAGAAGTACTTTTCGAGAAACCTTTTGGTCATATCTTCCCATGTCCTGATCGACCATGTGGGTAAGCTACGAAGCCAGTGATTCGCATAATCTTTTAATGAAAATGGGAATGCACTTAAGTAGATCGCATCTTTTGATACTCCATCGTACTGAAAGGTGTTCATGATTTTTTAAAGGTCCACCAAGTGAGTGTTAGGATCTTCATTCACCTTCCCTCTGAAGATGCAGTTGTTTTGGATGATTTAAAGCAAGCCTTGCTTCAAATCGAAGTTGTTTGCTGCTATGGATGGAGGTCTGACACTTGATAGTCCTTGTTTGTATACTGGTCCAGCATAGTCACCCAATGATCTTCCAGGCCTGGGTGCTGCGTTCTTGAATTGATCTTCAACCAATGGTCGGTTTGGATTGAATCTTCGACCTTCTATCATCTTCAAAAGTCTCCTCAGCAACTCTCCGGGCTGCCTCAACAACTGCCCCTGCGGCTACTTCCTGTTGTGTGCCTTCCCGTGCAGCCAAATCAACTACATGCTCACCAATTTTAGCCATGTGTTCTTGGGTTGAAGTTTGGCCCAAGAATTTTCCGGTGGATTCTTTCTCTTTCCTCAACTGTCGCCGACACTTTTCAACCTTTGGATTGTATGGAATCAATTCTTTTGTCGAAGATCGAGTCATACACCAGAGAAGTCAACATGTTGCTTGCACAAGGAAGAGAAAACGTGAATACACTGAAGTAAAAGTTTGTTCCTGAATTAGTACTAAAAACTATTTTCAACACTATTGATTACCAATTCCCGAAAACAACACCAAAATTTGACGAGCGCAAAACACAACACAAAATTATTGCTCGCTAGTCAAAGATACTATAGTTAATTATCATCTCCCTAAGGATTAAATTTAAATAGTGTTCGAATAATCTTCAGTTAATTACTATCCAGGAAATTAACACTTGATTTGATGATTATGAACTACGATTAACTACTAAAAATTAAGCAATTAACAATTGATCATAAAAGACACCAGTGAGCAACGAAGAAATATCAATGAGAGAAATAAGGGTAATTGACTAGATAGGTGCAAGATAATTGACTGGGGATCCAATTCTTGAGTTAGTTCACTCTATAATATGGTTGATTCTCACGAATCCAATAGATAATTAGATTACACTTGAAGTTAATGTTCCTCTTTCGATTAAACGTTAATTTCAGTGATTAATCCAATTGAAGTACGATAAACAATTGCAACGAATAAACTGATGGTTATGGTCGAAAGGGTAACTTCTCATGAATATTTCCCTATTTTCTAGTTTTATTAACAATTCAAGAGCCTCTTTTGATTACCTATTTGAATCACGAATTTCATAAAGAGCATAAGATGTAATGAAATTCAATATCAAGCTCCTCTTTCAATTAAGCAAAATAAGAAATAACTCCACCATACGAATTAAAACTCCATCAATTAATTTCAATAATTAACAAGAATCGAATCCCTAATCAAGTTATCAAAACATTGTATTTGTCAACACCCTAATAGAAATTACTCCATAGCTATGGAAAAAGTCATCTCAATAAGGTTTAGAAATAAAGAAGACATCAATGATAATGATTTGATACAAACTCCTGTATTGCACCATTCGTTGGTTGAAATCTTGATGAATTCTTGAGTCTTCTTGCCTTAGTTGCTTCTCAAATCTTTCGTAGGTCAAAAGTCCTTCAAAATTGGGGTGAATTAGGGTGCTAGGTTTCGACATCGATTAAAGAATTTAGCTTTATCGTATGGGATCGATTCCTATAGCTTGTAATGATTATATTAAGTTATTTGTGACTAGATTGAGTCGTTCGGAGGCTAATTTGCAAGGTAGGGGTTTGTTGGAGCATTGAGTTGCGCGCTTTGAGATAAGTAATACTTCTAAACTTGGTAGGGTATGAATCCCTGAAATATGTGTTATGTGGTTGGTGTTTAGGTGACACACATGCTAGTGACGGGTGTATGGGCGTGCACCATGGTAATTATGACTCGGTTGATTCTTTGGTACTGTGTAGTTATCTAATCTTGTTTCTATTCGTGTAATTCCTATGTGTTAGAATAATTGAGTTGCGATCCATGTTAGAAATTATGTTTAGGCTATATTCTTATTCTGTTGAGACCCACTGAGGTCATTTCTGGTGTTGAGTTATTTGCTTAAATTGCAATTATGCACTCAGTCATATTCATTCATTTGCATATCATATCTTAGTCTCTGTTATCATTTACTATGACATCATGTTATCAATGTTTGGGCTGAGTGTATGAGATATGTGAGCCCGTGAGACTGGAGAGATTGATGACTGAGTTGGGGCCTAAGAGCCGTGTTGTGAGTGATATTGTGGATCAGGCTACACGCCGCAACAGGCCACATATATATATATATATATATATATACACACACACACACACACACACATTATCTATTATTATGGGATTAGGCTGAATACTGCAGCATGACATATTGGCTTTATATTAGCAATTGCGCAGGATTTGCCCCTTCGGAGTCTGATATACTAGCAACGATCACTGGTACCGTACAATGCTGAGTGATTGTGTGTGTGATGATGTGGGATCGAGACCGTCAGATTGAGTACTCTGAGAGCGTGAGTACCTGGGAGTATTAATGTGATGCATTGCATTTGACATGTAATCGTAGAGATGTAACATTCCTCATGTTAACTGTACTTGGCATATTTTATTAGTGTTGAGCTTAAATTGTTGAACTCAAAAGCGTGTCTACATTTCTGTACTATGTATGAACTTATTATAAAAAATCCTGTGAGTTATTACTGTCATTTCCCCGTTATATCTGTACTCGCATAATATGGATTTGTACTGTATGTTTCTGAGCTTGTCACTGCTTTCAGCGCAAGGCTAGTCCTGTTACTTATTGAGTACATTGGGTCGGTTGTACTCATACTACACTCTGCACTACGTGTGCAGATCCAGGTACTTCTGGACACGGAGGTTGCTAGATTTGACGCAATATCTGCTCGGAGACTATTGAGGTAGCTGCTATGATGCATGTAGACCTCGACTCTCCTTCCTTTCAGTTTATTCAGTACTATTCTATTTTCTAGACAGTTGTAATAGAGATTTAGACTGTGTTGATACTTAGTAACTCATGTACACGGTGACATCAGGATTTTGGGTTTTATCATTGTTGAGTTTCAATTGTTTTTATTAGTTATTTATGAAAATTTTCACAATTAAACTTATTAAGCCATGTTTTCAATTCAAATGCGTAATTTTTATGTGATTGTCGGCTTGCGTAATGTGTTAGGCGCCATCACAACAGGTTGTGATTTTGGATTGTGACAGGGACCCAAGCTAGTCTAGGTTCCTAAAACTAAACCATGAATATTTTTGAAGGCTAAGGTGAGAGGAAGCAAGAGTTGGTGGTATGTTGACAGTGCTTGCTCCAGCCACATGACCTGAAACAGAAATAATTTCTCTCACTAAGAGCCTATGAAGGAGGGAGTGTGGGCTTTGGAAATGGCAAAAAGGGAAACATAATCGGCATAGGTAAGGTTGGTAAGTCTAACTCTCATGATATAGATAATGTGTACTATGTCAAAGGATTGAATCATAGTTTTCTAAATATATCTCTAATGTGAGACAAAGGGAACTGAGTTCTTTTTACTTCCAAAAGATATTTAGTGTCAAATGAAAACTCTGGAAACCCGATCTCAAAGGAAAAAGGCATAAAATGTTAACAAAGTTGATATCATGTCTGCACCTGAAAATGAAATTTCATGCCTTAGTGCACTAGATATTGATTCCTTCATATGGCACAAAAGACTAGGGCATGTTAGCTTCTCCATGCTGAACAAGCTAATTACCAAGGACCCGGTCCTTGGGTTGCCCAAGTCGAAATTCAAGGAAGATGAAGTTTGTGATGCATGTGTAAAAGGTAAGTAGGTTAGGTCTACATTCAAATCTAAAAAGGTATTAAGTACCTCTAGACCTTTGGAGCAACTTCACATAGACTTATGTGGACCAATAAGGGTTCCGAGTAGAGGAGCTAAGAGGTATTTATTTGTAATTGTTGATAATTATTCTAGATTTACATGGACTATATTTCTTGCAGCTAAAGATGAAACTTTCGATATATTTATAAATATTGTGAAGAAACTACAAAGAAAGATGAATAATCATAAAGCTAGCATTAGATCTAACCATAGAACTAAATTTGAAAATGCTAACGTCCTTGAATTCTGTACTGAAAATAGTATTGATCATAATTTCTCTACCTGTAGCACCCTATATCAAAATGGTATTGTTGAAAGGAAAAAGAGAACTCTAGAGAACATGGCCAAAACCATGCTAATTAGTAGTAGTCTTCCTAAGACCTTCCGAGCTGAAGCTGTGAACACAACATGTTACATTATAAATAGATGCATGATTACGCCAATAATTGAGAAGACCCCCTATGAGTTACTAAAAGGCAGAAAACCAAATATAACCCACTTAAGAGCCTTTGGAAGCAAGTGTTTTGTACACAATAATAGGGAAAAAGCTCTAGGGAAGTTTGATGCTAAGAATGATAAGGGTGTCTTCCTGAGTTACTCACCACAAAGTAAGGCCTATAAGGTGTATAACAAAATAACAAAATATGTTGAAGAAAGTGATCATATAATCTTTAATGAGTCTAACCTTTTTGGCGGAGACAGGTACATAGGTTGTAGATGATGGTGAGTTTGGCCCAACTGAAAGTCATGAGGAGAAAACAAACTATGAAGTACCAAAAGCTGCTATAGGACAAGAATAGGTCCTTGGGAAATGATTCAGGAGGTATCACAGACAAGGGGAACAACAAAAGAGAATCAAGATGAACCTGCAGCACCTGCTACCTTTGATGAACATGAAGAAAACACTGAGAATCAAAGATCTCCTGCCAGAGGATGGAAACATCAAAGCTCTCATCCTCTAATGTGCTTATCCTAGTTGACTCCGGAATAGTAACAAGGTCGAAATTTAGGAACATGATTTCCTTCTTAGCATACATATACATGGTAGATCCTAAGAACATCAAAGAGGCTCTTAGAGATGTAGAGTGGATAGTATCCATGAAGGAAGCACTAAACTAGTTTGAAAGAATTAAAGTTTGGCACAAGGTGGATGATCAAGCAAATATTACCAGAAACAAAGCAAGACTGGTTGTACAAGGTGATAATCAAGAAGAAGCAATTGACTACGATGAAATATTTGCTCATGTGTCCATGAAGGAGGAAATTCGAATGCTTATTGCGTTTGCTTCATACAAGAGTTTCAAGCTGTATCAAATAGATATCAAGAGTGCCTTTCTAAATGGATACTTTAAGGAAGGAGGTTTTGGAAGTCATGAGTTTCAAGACTGTGTACAAGTTGGACATGGCACTGTATGGGTTAAAACAGGCTCCAAGAGCATGGTATGAAAGACTGTCAATATTCCTCCAAGAGAACGGGTTCTCACGAGGCAAAATTGATAACACATTGTTACTGTTAAAGAGTGGTAGGAACCTAATGATAGTGCAAATATATGTTGATAAAATCATCTTTGGAGCCACAAAAGAATCTCTTTGCAATGGATTTGTTGTACTCATGGGAAGTAAATTTGAAATGAGCATGATGGGAGAATTAAATTTCTTCCTTGGACTTCAAGTTAAGCAGACAGAGAAAGGAAATATGATACACCAACAGAAATACATCAAGAAATTGCTCAAAATGTTTGATAACAATGCTAAAACAATTGATACTCCTATTGCCAATGCAACCAGAATGGATGTGGATGAATCCGGTACCCCTGTTGATAAAAAGAAGTACAGAGGTATGATAGGTTCCCTACTCTACTTGACATCAAGTAGACCTGACATTATGTACGGTGTGGGGCTATGTGCAACATTCCAATCTAGTCCAAAAGAATCATATTTGAGGTTGTTAAAAGAATTTTAATATATCTCAAGGGCACTCAAGACCTGGTTCTTTGGTATCCAACAGGAGACTCCTTCAAATTGGTTGGTTATGCGGATGTTGACTACGCTGGATACCTGGTGGACAGGAAAAGTACATCTGGAATGGCTCACTTTCTTGGATCATTTCTAGTTTCATGGGCATCCAAGAAACAAAATTTTGTAGCCTTATCAACTGCTGAAGCTGAGTATATAGCAACTGCATCATGCTGTGCTTAGTTTCTATTGATCAAACAATAACTGGAATATTATGGAATGATGATTGAAAAGGTGCCCATAATTTATGACAATACAAGTGCAATGAATATAGCTAAGAACCCGGTCCACCACAAGAGAACCAAACACATTAATGTAAGGCACCACTTTTGAGAGACAATGTTGAATAGGGGCACATAACTTTATGGAGTTTTGCAAAACTAAAGATCAAATTGTGGGCATATTTACCAAAGCTTTGAGCAGGGATCGGTTTGAAAGGAACCTCTTAGAGCTTGGTTTAATCAAAATGAATTAAGACAACTCTTGACTTCCCTTAATGACTAACTATGAATAAATAACATGTTCAGTAAGTATATGTATTGAAAATGTCTAACTTAGTCTTATACTCTAACATGTATGCAAGCATGACATGGACTCTAGGGCATGGATGTGTAATCTGAAGATAAAAGTCTGGACTGAAAAATGTGTCACAACCAACATTGAGGAAACAAGTCAAAGAACCTAGTTGTTTGACATCCAGGTATATACCCCCTTTTCAATTGATTGTTATGCATAATCGTTAGAATTCCGTGTCATTAAACTAGGTTCCTACCTATTTTTGTCAATTAGTCTCTTATATCCAGAAAATAATTAGTGGATCAAGTTCCAAAACCATCAAGTCATAGGGTAATCATGATTAGCTCCAGTCCACGTACAATCAGGACCAGTTCCCTAAACCATCTGCACATGTTTCTGCCACTCAATTAACTCATTCAAACCACCTCTTTCAAAATTCAAAAAACTTTTATGGTTACACCTTTCTCCTAATTAGAGCCGGATTAGGAACAATTAAAAAGTAAAAATTAGAGTCATCAAGTTAGTCACCCCTATATATTCCTCTTCTCTTTTCATTCTCCTCATTCTGATCAAAATCCTTAAAAATTCAACACAAATTTCTAAAACCTTAACTTTGTCTTTCTGAGAAAACCATACAACTACATTATCATGGAAACCTCACCAAATAGAGTCATGTCTGAAACCACTGAAACTACAAACCTGACTCTACTGCACCTATCTCCATAAACTCACAATCCTAATCCAGCCAAGAACCACCTTCCTCACCGAAAGACCCAAAACTCCTTACTGAGGTTAGTAGATTATTCTGATGAAGAAGATAATGAAGGACCTGAAAGTGAGAAACTAGTTGTGGAGGAGCGACGAATTGAGGGGGAAGCAAAAATTGATTACATGTAGGAGGTTGGTGAAGAATAGGCAGATACAGCCACAACTGAGAAAACGGGTACTGTGGAAAGGGATTAACATGAAGGTGAAGTAATGGTGGAGAGTGAGGTGAGTACAAGAAAGGAGGGTGGAGGTGGACTTAGTGAGTGGAGAAGAGAAAGATGAAAAAGAGGATGAGGAGGTCCCTCTTTAAGGAAAGGGAAAGAAGAAGTTTGAATTGCAGGCACTCCCAAAGGAAAATTTGCCAAGAAAAGAGAAGATGTAGTTTTTGATCCTGAAGTGAAAGGAACCTGTTCCAAAAGAAAGAAAGACTCAGAGGAAGATTGCCATTGTTCGTAGAAAGGAGTGGTTTGCTGGAGTGATGATGCTGAAAGGGAGAGTGATAGATCCTGCTGTGTTGACTATGTTTAGGTTGAAGGAACTACTCAAGAAATTGGAAGTCTGGGGATGGACTTATTTGTTCTTATGCCCACTACCAATCATGTACGGTGAAGCAATGATTCATTTTTACATGAATTTCAAAGTGCTGGAGAATGACCAAGTGAGCACTAAAGTTAGAGGAGCGATCCTGGTTCTTGATGCAAAAATACTGGTTGAGATTTTAAATGTGCCAACTGAGGATTTTGACACTTACATGAGGCATGAGTGGCCTGAGTTGGGGGAAAAGGAGGACGTCATGTACTTGACCAACAAGTATACCTAGAAGAGGGAGAAGTTTACTACTAGGAAGATAGGAAAAGTGGGGATGGAGCCGGTTCACAAACTGTTCTTATAGTTTGTGAAGAAGTATTTACTGTCTTGTTCTGAAAGGAGACATGAGGAAAACTACCTGGATTTGGCTTTTACGGAAGTCCTTGACCAGAATAGACAATTTAACCTATCATATATGATGTTGAAGCACATGGCAAGAGCTTCCAATCAAGAACGCAGTACTCATGCTTTTCCATATGGATTCCTGTTGACTAGGGTATTTGAACATTTTAAGGTGCCCCTTAGAGGTCCTAAAAAGGGTACAAAGAAGGATTTATTTGATGAGGAGACCCTGAGTGAATGTGATTATGTTGCCCGACCACCTGGAACCAAGAGCAAAACTATAGTCACCAACCTACTAGAGGAATTGGTCGTAGCCAATGGGG